>JACEFZ010016335.1:0-50000 GCA_014155875.1 Cepaea nemoralis
CAGTAATTCCTCTATTTTACCAGGCTATTACTGGGTCCAAGGTTTTGTATATCGCTGCAAAAGGCGAGACTCAGCCATCGAATACTGGTGTGGAATTATCAGCTTCCAAATTGTCAAGTCATGCCTTGAACTGTCTGTGATTAAGTCTTCTTTATTTGACGAGGTTGATAACACTGTCAACTGGGTCAATAACATGCTTGATATTCAAAACAACTGCACACAGGCTTTCTTGATGGACCACACAATGAAGTGGTAATAATGTGTGGTCAGGATATTCTGCTTTAATCTTATCACTTATCAACTTTACCAGACCTTCATTTTTTGCAGTCAAATCATGAGCTCCGTCAGTTGTAACACTTGCCATCTTGTTCCAAACCAACCCAGTTCTTTCAATACAGTTAGTAACAACACTGAATATATCATGGCCTGTGGGTGTGTCTTTGAGTGACTCAACACTCAGTAACTCTTCAGTGAGTTTGAAAGAAGTGTTTATTCCACGTATAAATATCAATAATTGGGCAGTATCATGTACATCTGTACTCTCATCCAATGCAAGAGAGAACCACAAAAAAATTGTTTACTTGGATGTTGAATGTTATGCATCAAATTGTCACTTATCTTGTCAATAAGTCTGACCATTTTTCTCCTTGATAAAGTAGTGTTGTCAAATGTAGTTTTTTTTTTGTTTTTTTTTTAGTTGTTGTTTATTCTGGACACATAATGTTTTCAGCATCTAGCAAACATTCCTTGATGAACTCACCATCAGAAAATGGCTTGTTCTGTTTTACAATTCTGTGTGACAGTTGTTGTTTATTCTGGACACATAATGTTTTCAGCATCTAGCAAACATTCCTTGATGAACTCACCATCAGAAAATGGCTTGTTCTGTTTTACAATTCTGTGTGACAGTTGTTGTTTATTCTGGACACATAATGTTTTCAGCATCTAGCAAACATTCCTTGATGAACTCACCATCAGAAAATGGCTTGTTCTGTTTTACAATTCTGTGTGACAGTTGTTGTTTATTCTGGACACATAATGTTTTCAGCATCTAGCAAACATTCCTTGATGAACTCACCATCAGAAAATGGCTTGTTCTGTTTTACAATTCTGTGTGACAGCACAACACTAGCACAGCACAAGACTAGCCTCTGTTGCAGCATCTTGAATGTGTGTGAAAACAAAATATTCAGAAAACAAGGAGTAAACTCAGAATAAATTTCAGAAATATATCAAGACTACTACAACAAATACATTAATTTTAACATTGTAAATGTGGACGTAATTTATAACAGCAAAACACTTTTAAATTTATTATTTTCTTGCAAAATAAATCATTTTATTCACCGGATAAATATATTTTTTTCATAAAATGATCCTTATTAAGTTGTTACATGTCGATAAATATTTCTCTATATTAAAACCGATAAATTCGCATTTTAGCATTACATTACGAAAGGTCAAAGACTGTTTACAAAAATATAAAATTAGAAAGAAATTTTATCGCAAATGTTACAACAATCATAATGGTACATGCAATTCTGTAAAATTCAACAAAATGACTTAAAAACAAAGTAAACATTTTTATTTCTAAATGCCCTCGAGGGCCACATAATATAAGTTGCCGGGCCGCATGCGGCCCTCGAGCAGTAATTTGCCCACCCCTGTAGTAGACCATTCAGAATGTCAGCCTGGTCCATGGCTCGTCCACCTTCCACAGTAGCCTTACCTGCAAGCTTGTCAGCCCGCTCATTTCTTCGTACACCCGCACATCCTGGCACGAAAACGAAACTAATCTGTGCCAGCCGAGACCGCTCTAGAGACAGCAGCCATTCTCTTCGGACCCATCCCATGTCTATCCTCCTGAGCATGCTCATTGAGTCACTAAGGAAACATTCCCTGGTGAATGTCTGTGTCTCGAGCCATGTGAACATTCTTCTTGACCATAACTGAATAGTCTTAAAGAGATGTTACTTAGAGTTAATATGCATGCATTTTAATAATCCCAGAACCCCAGAGGTCATTGCAATAATATACGACATACTTCAAAGGTATAGATTAGCACTACGACACACAAGCAGTAAGCATTAAAAAATCAAATAAAATAGAAAGGTATAAGTACATCTGAGTTCGAATCTGTGTCCTGAAAGTGATGACAGTGCCTTGCTGAATGAACAGGTTTAATTTGGCGTAGGCCCATTACAGGAGGAGAAGAAGTCAGTAATGACCTATGGTATCCAGTTGGTCCAAAATCACATAATATAGTTTAACAATATAGTCTCCAAATTTCCTGTAATCATACATACATTGTGTATAACATTGCCGTGTCTATTTGTAAATGGCACCTGCAGATTTGTTTAAATTTTTTCTTCTAAATTTCGCAAGTTCTTGATTGTGTTTTTCATGTTGAATTCATGACGAGTGTTGCGAATACGCTGGACTGCCAGAGTAAACTGCTTGAAAAAGGTTCATAAAACTAGGAAATTATACTCAACATTAAGAAAGAAACAAACAGCTTTCTTTGGTCGTATGATGATGAGATTAGAGGTATTGGAGAACGTCATGATGAATGGAAAGATCAGTGGGCAAGAGAGGCAGGGGCAGATCAAGAGAAATTATACTAGATGGACTGAGACGGTGGCATGGAAGAATATCATCAGCAGGATTCGTGCAGAAAACCAAAGACCGAGATCTACGGAGAGACACGAACGCCTTCGCCAGATGGCAAGGCACTTAATGATGATGCTGAATCTCACGGGGCAGCTCTCGCTGCTTGAACTGAGAGTCCTTTGTTTAATGTATTCATCTGCGAGTTATTTAGTTCTTTAATTTATAATACACTTTTTGAAAACTCCAATTGTTACTGAGTGTTATTCTCTACCTGTATATGCACACGTGGTGGTTGGGTATCAAAGGTGAAGTAAGATGCCTCCTTCCCTCCCTCCCTCCCTCGCTAGCTTATGGGACATCGTTGGGCAAGGTAGCGTATCCGTTTGCCCCCCCCCCCCCCCTTTCCGGGATCCCCGATCAATGTTACGTAAAGCCAGGGGTGCAAGTGATGGATGAAGATACAGAGAAGCTGACATATTGTTGTAGGTTATGGTCTCCAACTTCACAACGGTAGGCAGGGGATCTCTTTCTTTTTGGGAGTCGATGGCTATGGTCATCAACCTGTAAGAAAGGTCGCTAAGAAGGAAAGCAATGGCAAACTACGTTTTTAAAATGCCATGTTTGCCATTTCATAGAAAATCAGAGAAACGGCTTACATGGGTGCTCCATGGGAGCAGCTTCGCCCGGTATGGGTAGTCATGTGCACCAGGTGACTCCAGATCATCAGCAAGCGACTGAGTGCAGTAGATTATCAACATTGAAAGTGGAAACTTGAAATGTAGAACTGTGAGTGGGGATGAAGTATTTGATAATATTAAGAAAGAAATTAGAAGACTGGATATTTGCATGTTAGGTTATATGTGAGACCAGATGAAAAGAAATGGGCATTATAAAATCCGAATAATATAGCATAATCAATTCTGGTTAAGAGAGAGAAAAATAAAACAGCGAGAGTAGCACTTACAATGGATATAGAGAGATAAAAATCGAACACAGGATACTGGACTGTGTCAGACAGAATGTTACTAATAAAGTTGAGTGGAAGACCTTTCGATATCAACATCATACAAGTTTATGCACCACAACAGACAACGGTGATGACAGCATCGATGTATTTTATATTGATTTTTAAAATGCCTTAAAAAAACGCATGTATTCAGAATTAAATATCATAATGGGTGACCTTAATGCTAAAGATGGAAATCAACAGGACGAATGCATAGTAGGTAAGTATGGACTAGAGGAACAGAATGAACGATTTTACAGACTTGTACAATGGGCAAAGAGCATGATAAGATTATTAGAAACGCCTGGTATCAACATCACCCAAGGAGATAATGGGCATGGAGGAGTCCTGACCATAATATCAGAAATCAGACTGATTACATTCTCATCAACGGAAGATTTCGAAATGCCTTAAAAGTAGCAAAACTATATCAAGCGTAAACTGCTACAATGACCATATATTAATCATAAGCAATATTCATATACAATTGCAGAAAGTCAAATATACACGAAGAAAGACAAAATTTGATCTACATGCACTGAAGAGTGAGGAGATAAAAGATAAATTCAACGTAGAGGTAAAGAACAGATTCGATGTATTGTCCGATATGGAAATATTATTTCAAGATGTCAGTGACCAATGGGAAATATTAAAGAAATCAGTCAAACGAAGGTGAAGAATTGTAAGGACGCCAGATATTTATATCACAACCAATTCAACGACTAATTGTACCATTTCCAGTGCAGCGACTAACTGTTACATTTCCAATTTAATGACTCATTGTACCATTTGCAATACAACGACTAACTGTACCATTTCCAGTATAATGACTAACTGTACCATTTCCAGTATAACGACTAATTGTACAATTTCCAGCATAAAGACTAACTGTACCATTTCCAGTAGAACGACTAGCTGTACCATTTCCAGTAAAATGACTCATCATCATCATCATCATCATCATCATTATCATCATCATCATCATCATCATCATCATCTTCCACTTGTAGTTGCTGGTGTTGCATTCTGACGACATGGCCAAACCACTTGATCTTCTGTCTTTCAATAAATGTGACACAAGGTGTTGATCCCACTGTCTGTCTGATAACAGCATTTCTTAGGTCTCGGATTGTTAGGCTGGCAGGTCTCTTCAGGCATCTCATCTAGCAGGTGTTGATGTAGCGAAAGTGTGATTTGGATAAAGTCCAGGTTTGAGATTGGTAGCATAGGGTTGGTGTGAATATGCTGCTTATTTCCTATTGTTTTGCGGACATGGGTATATTTGGATATTTCGGTAATGGTGATAGTTGATATGTAAGTGCACTAGCTTTTTGACATCTGATTTCAATTTTTCTGTCCAATCTGCCATCTTCTGTGATCATATTTCCAAGATATTTGAATTTTTTAACTTGTTTAAGATTTGTGCTATTTATTTGTAAACTTAGTGGACGAGAAGATCTGCTAACTTGCATTACTTCGGTTTTGGCTGTGTTTATACTCATATTGTATCTGCTGCCGAAGAGTCAGATTCGTTGGGCTGGTCACTTAACTCGCATGGCAGATCACAGGCTCCCAAAACGAATTTTTTACGGCGAGTTGCGTTGTGGTAAACGCTCTCAAAGCGGCCATAGGAAACGCTTTAAAGAAACTCTGAAAATCTCTCTGAATGCTTTTGGAATTCATCATGACACCTGGGAGACTGCAGCCAGAGACAGAAATTCGTGGCGTGCATCATTACGCAAGGGTTCAGTCACGTGCGAAGTAACCAGGACTGCAAGAGCTGTGAAGAAAAGGCAGGACAAAAACAAAACCACTGCATGAAATCCTCCTCCAGAAACGTCAAGTATTCTTTGTCCACATTGTCACAGAACATTTCGAGCCAAAATAGGCCTTATCAGCGATCTTAGAACTCACGGCTCCATACTTTCAACCCCACTGGATGAAATAAATGGTCATCAACATTCTTGATGGACAAACAACATTGTATCTGATGCATGTTGAACTCAGATTATTAATATGATTTTGTAGTCTGCTATCATCGCTGTTAAACAAGCACTGATCGTCTGCAAATAGAAGTTCATTTACTTCCTGTGGATCAGTTGTTTCATCTGGAGTAAAGAGTTCAATATTTTCTGAATCTGTTCTATCAAGTCTTATTTCTGTGGATCTGTTCATGTAGATATTAAATAGCACACGAAAGAGCACACAACCCTGTCTCACTCCTGTGTTGACTGTGAACATATCTGATATACCTTCTTGTGTTTTAACTGCACTTCGGCTCGAGTGGTACATGGCTATGATGTTGTCTAGCAATTGTCCTTGTATCCCATAGTTTTCAAGGATAGTCCATGTCATGAAATTACAGTGGATTAACCAGATGATGATAATACAGCCTGATTCACGGCATGTTTTCAAGGCCACAATTGTTGTTAACCAGTACAGAAAAACAAGTCGGGTCTAAGTAGAATTGCCAAACTCGGGAGATGAAACAGTCCCGTCTGTCATTGAGAATTCTCCGACATCAAACGAACTGGCGGCTTGTTATTGAAACCCGTTGTTGGGAGAATGCAGGAACTCGCTACCTTGTTTTGGAAGTTGCAACAAGGGGAATCACTTTGGCATTGATTGGGCCAAGGGGACATAAGATTTCTGGAGATAGTTAGTGCCCTTGGGGGACACCTGCGTGACATCAAAGACTTCACTGGAACACTCCCAGCTCTTGACAGATACAAGACTTGTGTACATTAGTGTGGCCAAGGAAATTGACTAGGATTGACGTGTTTTGTTACCGCAGTTATGAAGTTCGGAGAGCATCTAATGTGTTCGATTTAATTAACATTAAATAACATATGTCTTTATGGCAAGTTGTAGATGCCATCCAGGAGTGATGCGTATTGCATAAGGTAGTATTGATAGAATATTTAAGCCTAATTAATATAAGCAGTTGCCTTGGTAAAATTAGCTCTGTTAGTTGAGAATAGAGTAGTGAAGTGTTGATAAGCTCTACTAGTTGAGAATTGAGTAATGGGGGATAATTGGGAGATGGGGAAATTGTCCAATAGTGGGGTGCTCCCTGGGGGTTCCGCACTCTGTTTGTTGGTTTTTTTTTTTCTTGTCTTGGCCTGATGAAGACCTATGTGATTAGCTCATCTGTCCCTGACAGAGTTTGGTTCACTGTATTTTTCTGAGCGAGGCCGGTGGCCCACGCTCATCTAATAGGGATCAGTGACGGGGAGGCTCTCACCAGCTGTGTTATATATTTTACAGGTTCCCTCTGGTTGGGATGAAGAACACAGAAACATTGAAAAGTCCGATCCCGGATATTTTTGGTGCAGGAAGATTGGTCAGCAACTTTCTCACTGGGCCTATGCTAGAAAAAGTTGATAAAACATTGCTCGGTGGAGCTGAATAGTATAAGTATCCCACAGGATAAATACTGAAAACATGATTGAGAATATTTCACACTACCTGTGGACAGCAACATAGTAATGGGTTTTGGTTTTCATACCATTCGTGAATAAACCAGTGGTGATGGATGTTCATTCCACTTATTACCAGAACAGTAGGGATTGATTTTCACACTACATGAAACCAGAACATTGGAGAGTGGTTGTTCCACTTAACAAGGAAATCAGAACATTAAATCTTTATCTAGGAAATTAAGAGATCTATTTCAGACTAAGTACAATGACTGTTTTAAGAGTGAAAACTTTAGAACATTTCGTAAGACGAAAGAATGTCATGTTCATGGGACAGTGTTCCGCTTTTCACTGTGCAGGAATTGTGTGGTCTCAGTTTCTATAAACTATTAGGAACAGTTTTTTTTAAAGGAAAAACAATAGTATCAGTCCCAGACTGTATAGTTGAGTGGGGATCAGACCTCGTGATTATCAAAGCTCCTGGAGGTGGACACTGTCTGGCGGGAGAGACGCAGCGTTTGGTGAGGTCCATTGTGCTGATTCTTGTGATGTCGTGTAATCCTTGCCATGATGAGTGGACTCTGATTCTGAGCTTTGTGGTCGGATTTATATATTTACACTAGAATATACAACACCCATTTTCTTCGCATACACGTCTCACATACGTTACACTTTTCTTTTAATAAATTAATCGTTATTAATTTTTAGAAGCAAGAGTTGTTGAGTATGTTGCGTTGGGGAAGAATGAGAGGGGGCATGATCAGGTAGAGTGATAGAGAGAGAGAAAGAGGTGTCCATGAACCGAAGGAGTGTGGTGGACGGAAGCTAGTGGATTCTCCAGGATATTGATAAGGGGTTAAATATAATGTGGGTGTTGACTCCCCTCACTCCGGGGACGACACTTTAAACTAACCATGACAGTCCATAATTTGTATCTGTTCACTCTGTCGAAAGCCTTTTCCTGATCTATAAACACAATATTCTGATGGTCACTATATTCGATAGTTTTTCCACATATTTGTCTAAGTGTAAATAGCGCATCAGTGCACCTTTTACCTTTCCGAAAACCGAATTGTACTTTCCTTAGCTGTTGTTCACCTATGGGTCTAGCTCTTTGTTCAAATAGTCCTTTAGCTCACTACACATCAACCAACAGTCGCATTTGTACAATGGTTTCCCGGATCGCGAACGAATAAGCATGGACACTGTTATTGCCTTTCCCGCCAACTGCAAAATTCGAAGCGTGATTCATTTTCGTCCAGCAGAAGGTCAAAATGTGGTCGAGATTCATCCTCTATTATGTCATGTGTAGGCAGAAAACGTTATGAGTGACTGTTCTGTGAGGGATGTATGCAGGAAATTCATGGATGGGCTTAAATATATGCTTGATGAGGGTGAACAAGGAAGAAATTCATGCGTGACAGATGAGCTCATTCAAAAAGTCGACCAAGTCGTAGTGAAAAAGCGACGTTTCACAATTTCATATCTTTCTACAGAATTTTCACACATTTCTAGGATTAGTCTGTTTGGAACTTTTCAGAGAGGTTGTTAGTTGCATTCCCTTGTAATAGCAGTCAACCCCAGCAAATTGTTTGGCTGTTCGTGATGCCATCGCTTTCTGAACAACCGGAACCCATGCCATTTCATAAAAACCAACGTAAGGCGGTCTGCTGCCAAATCACCAATAGCTGTGTTTCGAACGCTGTATGAAAAGCTCAAAGAATGCTCTCAGCTTTGACGTTCCTTCTGCGCTACTGGGAAGCGGGGGACACATTTCTCGACAGATTAGTGACTGGGGAAGAGACATGGGTTCACTTCGCGAATGTAGAGACTAAGGAACAGTTAAAACAGTGTATGCCTACTCATTCTCCATACAAGCCCAAACAAATTCAAGCAAACAATTTCGCAACGACATATGATGGTTACAGTGTTCTGGAGACACAAGGGCATTTTTTAACGTAATTCATTACACTAGAGACAACGATAACGTCAGAAGTTTATTGTGAAACACTGAATCAGTCGATCCAAAACAAAAGGTGCTGAATGCTCACCAGTGGCGTCATTATCCTGCACGACAACGTGTGGCCCCACACTGTTGCTCGCACACAGGCTTTACTTGAGCAGTGTAAGTGAGAAATTTTCAACCACTTCCTTATAGCCCAGACTTGGCATCACGCGATTATCATCTCTTCGGCAAGATGAAGGTCTGGCTGGCTACCCAGCGCGTCGACACTACTGAGGAGCTCTTGGATGGAGTCAACAACTGACTAAGTACCTAGGCGGCGCTGTTCCTTGACTAAGGGTTACAAATAAAATTGTTATCAGCCAATATAAGATTGATGTTTGAATAGCCCTCGTAAATATTGTTCTAGAATCAGTTTCCTACTATGGGTCTGTGATATTATAGGGCCATCAAATTTGGTAGGCTTGAATTCACACTTATTCAGTCTTTCCCTCAATTAGTAGGCAATGACCTCGGATATCCAACCTTCATCCAATCGTGTTCGTAACATTATGAGACCAGTTTCCTATCAACTTCGCTGTGGCACCCTCTATTTAGATTACGGCATTCCAAAAAAAAAAATGCTGGTGTCTGTAAATAAGGGGCAGTGAACACTCTTTCACAATCCCGACATACCAGGTTCGACATCAGCTGCAGGTCATTTTGAGAGCAGATCAATTGCGTTTATTTTCAAATTTGAATGAGTGTTGGCTGTTCAGAAAGCGATGGCTAATAACTGAACGTAAAATTTCTTGGAAAAAAAAAAACACAGCCAACAAATTCTGAAGCTATAAAAGGTCTCACAACTAACTAATTTTTTTTTTTTTAAATTGATGAATAAGGCCATACATCTTTACCAAGAAATATTAGCTAAGGATGTCAAAAAATAAATCTCTCCAATTTATAAGTTATAGCTATTTTTCTAATCAGTAAAACATTGAGCAGAAAAATAATCACAGCAGGCATTTGCATATTGTGTTTATGTTAAATATGTGAAAAACAGTACAACAAGCAATGGCACCAACTGTGGATCTACGCATACATTTAAATTTGTTCCTTGAGGAGATGGAAAACGTCTCTGTTCCAAACTATAAATAATCTTTGCTGGCTAAAATGAATACAAACATGCATTACTCATTGACTGAACAAGAGGAATATTTGAAATAGTGTTATGGCCTATGATGGCATTTGAAGACTACAGTGAACAGTTACAGCACATTCAACTTGGTCATGAGAGATGAGAAAATGATCTGAGAACAACTGAAGACCTACAGCTAATAATTCAAACACAAGTAAATTTGTCATGAGAGAAGAGAATCTACAATTAAGAGATAAAACACACGCAACTTTGTCATGAGAGATGAGAAAATGTCCCGAGGACACTCACAGACCTACAGTTAGCAGTTTAAACACATGTAACTTTGTCATGAGTAAAGTACTAAATAACATTCTCTTTTAAATGTCTTAAACAAATTTTAAATGTCTTAAAGACGCATTGGGCATATGTAGCTTGGCCCATATATTTTAGACCAACTGGCACTTCGGAGGTGATTTTGTTATATAACGTGCTCCGACTTAATTAGTGACCGTGGCCTGATGGATTTCTTTCCACATAACGATCGGCCGGACTAAAATGTTGAATTCACGACTTTGACTTGAGAACGTTAATTACAAGTACCCCAGAAGACGGAGAGAGGCTCGCCTGATGGCGAGAAGCACTGAAATTAAATACATAATATTTAAACATAGAAATCACAAACAATGTTGTTACACGATTTATTGCCTGGCATATTTCGCTGCATCTCGTCATGTGCATGCTGCAGAGTTATATATCATGTGACGTGAATAAATTAACTATACCTAAGTTGACATAATTAAAACACATAATCTCAGGTATGATTCGAATGTGGAACACTGTTACGCCGACGGCAATTTCACATTTACAAAGAACTAAACAAACGCATGAAAGCGAAATATGCCAGGCAATAAATCATGCACAATATTGTTTGTGACTTCTGTGTTTACATTCACGAAGGAAATACACTGTGTGAAGTAAAATATAGTTCAAAGCAAGCGAATGCACACCAAAAATAAACATGTTACAGTTAGTTGCATACCCTTAACAGGACATTGCATGCAACCCCATTATTTATGAGCTATTGGTGATTTACTACACAATGTTAGCTCAGTAGTTTGCCATTGTTTCTATAGAACTGACTCCAACTATCATGGAAATCATTGCAAAGCGGACTGCTTCCAAATCTCCCACGGCTGATTGCGAACCCTAGACTGGCTATGTTGGGAGTTGAGCAATTGCTGGGCTGACAATTCCCTAAGCCACTGTGCCGGCTGTACTATTTAGTCAGAGTGTAAACGTCATACAGACCCATCTTCTAAACATACAGGCTGCACAGAGACACGTGATGTAGCGCCATAACGCAGTGTCCAGCTCGCTGGCCTCCAGGTCCGATGAATACGTGTCATAATTCCCTCGAGGGAGCTCCGTGGCCAAGTGGTTACGCCATCAGCCTCACACTCCGAAAGTTGTGGGTTCGATTCCGGCCTAAGTCATTCGGTTCACGGGTGCGATTTTCTCGAAAACTCATGTGCATCTTAAAGCTACGAAGTTCGTACTTTGTGCGACGCTTTCGACAGGACGTTCTGGGGAAAGAGACCAAGCCACATGGGATAAAATCCTCTGCAAAGAAGTCGATCATCTTGTATTATATTTAAATCCCCAGAGACGAGATGTGTTTTCAGTACCTCGGCTCCCAAGTCCACCTAGCCTAAAATCGAAAGCAGGAGATTACCTTGAACGGAAAGATTATCAGAGTGTTATAGGCCACATCACCCTTCCAGTGTGGATTGCCTACAAATATAGTGCTTGCGCCATATATTCAATAGCTTCATGGCTTGAAGAAGGCACCGTTACATTACCGTATGCGATAGAACAGTGGTTCTCAACCGGTGGGGAAAATCCCCCTAGGGGGAAATTTTAGGGTTTCCGGGAGGGGAGGGGGAATGAAGACTATTTCAAGATCGCGTTAATACAAGAACCGATTACTTGATATTGTTTTTCCCTCCATACTTTACGGTTCTGTACTCCTCGCCCTTCTGATATTCGTCTTATAACGTAAGTAGACCCACAAATCACGTTTTATGTAGACGTCTAAACTTGTTCTAGTATGTGTTATTAAAGTTAGCTTCCATTTTTACGTATACTATGTAGGGGCAGGGTGGGGGAGGGGGGAATTTATAGGGAGGAAATACGAAAGGGGAGGAATGACATTCTCAACATATGGTTAAGGGAGGCATGGGCCAAACAAGGTTGAGAATCACTGCGATAGAAGATGTGACACACTGTACTTTGCGGCGTCATATGGCAGAATAGATAAGAGCACTCGCTCTTACACTTAGTCTGCTGATGCTGAAATAGCGAGTTCAACCCCTACACCGGTTATGTGGAATGGTCTTTTCGTAATTGACGACGAAAATTACAAGTACGTCTGAAGTCGGGGTGGGTTCGCGTGATGGCGAGGGAAAGCTAACTCACATGCAAAAATGTGTCCACTGCACTAGAAGTAGTAGCACGTGTATGGACTACGCTTGAGTCCAACTCAAGCGAGCGCGCGCGCGCACACAAACACACACACACACACACACAAATAAAAAACAGAAATATCAATGTCTGTTGTCTAGTCACTTGTAGGAGATGCCACTAATGGTTATAGATAAATTGCCACCCATTGGGTCATGTAGGCCGGCCGCCTTCACTTCCCACACATGTCTTGGTGCCCTGTATTAGGCTGGGTAGATCTGGGAGTTCCCGAAAATTTTAAATAATCCACGCCTCTATGGTGATTCGAACACATGGCCTCTAGGGAAACAGGCACTCGTGCTAGCCACTGTTCACTAACGCGGCTCTCGTAACTCGTTTTGAACTCAAACGTAGTAGTCCATATACGTGTTACTACTTATAGTGGACTGGACTGATTGTTGCGTGTGAATTAGCTTTCTCTATTACCAATGTCCCTCGCCATTAGGTGAACCCACTCCGACATCTGAGGTACTTGTAATATACGCCTCCAAGTTAGGGACGAGAAGTCAACAATGTAGACCAACTGATATGCGTAGTTGTTGAACTCACTACCTCATAATCATAACACCGGAAAGTTTAAAGAGAACGTTCTTATCAATTTGTAACCGATATAAAGCGTTACATATTTTCTCCCGCGTTGATTGTTGTAAAACAGGAAGTATAAAAAGGCGGACAGAAAACCCAAAGTTTCGTTTCGATACGCATCAAGATGTGGGAATTGCTTCCTCGTAATACTATAGGATCCTTGTCCCATGTCATTATGGGAAACTTCTTGTGAAAATGTCTCTAGTATTTCACTAAATGACGTTGTTATGTTATAATGAGTGATTAGTGCTTTCGTGTTCGTTTTTGAACTTTTAATATCAACATACTGCCTGTGGAGGATTATTAGGATAGTGTTGATTCATTGTCTAGAGTCCTTGCATAACATTTTGTATTTGATGATTGTGGCGGTGAAAGGATATTTTATCTTTGGGTGGTTTTAGAAAATGATGTTGGAAATCCTGCCCACGCATTTCCTTTATTTGTTTATTGTTTTGATGGTCTTATCTTACGGTAAGTACTTAGCGGCTTTAAAATTATCTCTACAATTTTTGCAATGTCAAGGAAATCTACGTAGGTCAGCATGGCCGAATGGATAAGAACGCGTGTTCTTAAACATCCTATGTGCTGATGCCGAGGTAAGGGGTTCAACCCCTACACCGGACAGTTGGACTAAGATGTTGACCTATCATCCTTGACTTGGGGACGTAAATTACAAGTACCTCTGAAGTCGGAGTGGATTCACCTGATGGCGAGGAATACTATTAATAGGTAAAGCTAATCCACACGCACAATTCAGTCCAGCACTACTAGAAGTAGTGTGTATGGACTATGCTTGAGTTCAAAGCGAGCGAGCGAGTGAGCAAAGAAAATAATAATAATAATAATAATAATAATAATAATAATAATAATAATAATAATAATAATCACCAACAGACGTGGATAAGTCGTGTCCAAGGTTACAGTAACAGCTTGTGTGTTGGTTAGAAAAGTGTAGCATGCATGGGAGTTTTCTTCTTCGTCTTTCAACTTTAGCGGGGAGTGGCTTGCGAATTTGCCAGTGCACAGTTTTGCGGCCTACCTGCGATTCCCCACTTCCATGGGGTTATTAATGCGTAAAACGTGCCCTTTATCGACAAAGCTGGGCTCGCTACCTCACAAGGCAGGAGATCGAGGGGAGGTGGCAGTGATCTATCATCAAATATAACTTATTCTTGCAAAATTGTCAGCCAAATGTTGACATCGAGAGTAATTCCAATACTGATATTCAACCGGCCTAATCGTGTCGCTACGGCCTCCTTCTCTCACGATCGTTGCGTTTCTTATTCCGAAAGATTTGTTGAAGTCGTGTAATCATATGTTCTTGTTTTTGTTCACTCGCTTTGAACTTATGTATAGTACATGACTCGATACTGCTACTACTACTACTAGTTGTGACTACTGGGGAATGCGCGGACTGATTTTGCGTGCTCTGTTTACATCATCATTAGATTAGTAATTGCAGCAGTTCTGCATTATCGTTGAGTGGCTCTTCGGCTGGGTACATGGACCTCTGAGCCATGTATCATAGCCCCCGGACTATCACAGGGGTAAGTAATTGCACCTGTGCTTTTCAATGTGTTTACGAGCAAGATCGCTAGACTCAAATCGTCAGGGGATTGAAGGATACTAACATTTTCTCGCATACAGGCAGGGGAGGGACAGAAATCAAACAGCTCAGGGGCTGCATGTGACAACAGACAAAGTGACGGACTGGTGTCCGGAGATGAATGCTGTCATTAATTCAGAAAAGTCATCTGTCGTGTGGTGCTTTCTGGACAATAGGATTGTTACAGCTGACCTCACAATAGATGGTAGAAATGTGAATAGAGCAGGCAAACTGAAGGACCTGGGAATCAATTTTGATAGAAGTCTGTCCTTTAGAGATCATGTTAAAGTGGTGGTTACAATATGTCAGAAAGGACTCAATGCAGTGAAGAGTATGGCAGCCGGGTACATGGAGCAGAAAATTATATTCACACTTTTTCAGCAGTTGATTCTTTTTTTTCAGTGGAAGGTTTGGGCTGGGAATGCTCACTGTCTCAAAGAGTCAGCCAGTGAAACTAGAGTAGAATGAAGCCATACGAGTGATTATGGGATGTACAAAGGACATCTCAATAGTGAATGCGATACATTCTGGCGTTGCTGACCATTGCAGACAGACTCAATGTGTTGCAGGCAACGTCATACCTGGAAGCAGCTGCAGACAAGGTATACCTCCTGCATGATTCCTTGAATGCAGTCAAGGGCCGCAGGCTGTTAAGAGGAAAATCGTGGATGGCTCCGGCAGAAGATACCATCAAAGAAGTGTGCACACTTGAGAAGAGCGGCAGAGGCAAGGAGTGGGTCCAAGTGCCGAATAGAAATTCCGACTTGTGTGGGGTTATAAGCACACTGGGCCGTGAGTGTAGAGAGTGGCCAGCAGGCGCTAAAGAAGCAGAAATTCAGCAATTAAGTCATTTCTACTCTCGACCTGGCGATGTGATTATTATTAATATAAACTGTATTAATATACTTCAATATATGTTAATATGCTTTAATATACAAACTGTATCCGCAAGATGTGATTGTAATGATTCACAAAACATGCTGGCAAAGGTGAAGACTGACATGCTTCGTGCAGAATGGCTTACATCGATTCAGAGGTCGCGGGTTGTCGGCACGCTCTGAATCCTTTCTGCAGAACACTCTGGTGTGGTTAGAAATGAGCAAGCAGGCAGACTGGCTGGTGCAGCGTTATTAAGGGGTGATTTTAAGCATGATAAGGCATATGTGGTGAAGACCATCTGAGAAAATGTGCATAATGCAGAAGAACAGATGGGCTATCATGGTCTAGAGAGAGAGAGAGAGAGAGAGAGAGAGAGAGAGAGAGAGAGAGAGAGAGAGAGAGAGAGAGAGAGAGAGAGAGAGAGAGAGAGAGAGAGAGAGAGAGAGAGAGAGAGAGAGAGAGAGAGAGAGAGAGAGTGCAGTGGCAAGGGGTGGTCAGAAGATCTGGTCGACAGTCGTCACTCAGAAGTAAAGCAAGACCCACATATAATCAGATTGCAACGGGCATCATTAGTATTGGAACTCTTTGCTGGCTGTTGAAGATGATGACTGACTTATGGGAATGCCCCGAGTGCAGTGATATCGGTTCTTGACTCAACTCAACTCAGTCTAATAATTCCAGTAACGGGTCCAACTGGTCTAATAATGTTACTCCGGGCTCTCTTTTTGCGTCATCATTAGCTTAGTAATGTCAATACTGGATTTCAACGGTCCAATCATGTCATTCCTGTCACCTGTGTCTCATCATAAATAGATTATAATTCCATTACTGAGGTTCAATGGTTCTAACCATGTCACTCCACACACTCTTTTCGCATTACCATTTGATCAGTAATGGCAAATACTTACGTTGGAGTCATTGTATCACGCTAATAGACATATTCTCAGCAAATCTTGTCAAATTTCTGTAGGTCTGAATCCCAATGCTCTTGCATACCAAATAAATCCAAGGCATTGATCGACACTCATTGGAGTAGAGGAAAGAACTAGAGATTACAAGACGTCCTAGAGAATATAGATATGAAAGGCTATAGTGTTTACACAGGTTCTCGCACTTGACAGTATAATGTAGATGCTTTCTTGTGACAATCGTATGTACCATGCAGATAAACATGGGCTATCATGTTTCGCTATCACGCACGATCACCAGAGTCGTTTATCAGCTCCGTGTTTATGTCTCGACTATGCTACTTCGTCAAGCCATGCAGGTATTTATTTTTCTGCCTTCCCCTTGTTCTTTTCCCTCTCAATCTTGCCAGTTGTCACCAAGTTCTCTAGTTTATTTCTTCTCATAACGTGTCCAAAGATTGTGACTGTCTACGTCTAATTTCACTAATCAGTTTACGATCTTCATTTGTTTCTTGTACGACTTGCTCATCGGTCTTTTTGCCTGTCCTTGGTATTTTTTTACATTTTCCTCAGAAACCACATTTTCACTGCTATTTGACGTTAATCAGCTTGCCTGCTCATTGTCAACGTTTCACATCCATACAAAATTACAGGTTCTATTTAGCACTTCAACACTCTTTTTTTCTTTGTTATTTACATCTTTTAACTCCTGAGTGTTGGCTTCTAGTGTTTTTAATAGTAGACAATTCTATCTAGTTTCTGAAACGAATACTTATTATTGTAAATTTCAGCTAACTTGACTGACTGGAACCTTGCCGTCTTGACAGACGATAGTTTGTTACATTGTGCTTCACAAATGCGTTTGCGAATGTGACTGATTAGACCAATTCGAGCTGTAAATCTGTGTCCACTACGGATGCATATGAAAACATGTTCATTTCCACCATCGTGCACCATCTTACGTCTCGCATGAGCTAACTTGACACAAAGAGTTAATGTACATGCCGGCTGAAGGATGGTGTACGATTACTCTACAACACAATTTACAAACAAACAGAGTATATGTCTCCTTTTTCTTCTTCCTCTTTGTCTGGTGCACTACTCTGACGTCGTAACTGTAAACCTACCCTCACATCTGATGTGTTCATGAATTTAGTGTCGCTTACATTGTCATTTGTTGACACGTTGTTTAAATTTTCCACAACTTGTTATTTCTTTCCCTGCCTCTCTTATCTATACCTCTCCCCCTTTCCAGTAAGTATAATCTTTCTTGTTCCCTTGTATTATCGATCCTCTTCTTCGTTCTTATTTTATCTTACTGCTTTTGAAGTGATGAGACGCAGTTCTGCAGATATGCTTTATTAATTTAATTTTTATTTACCTTTATGGTTTGGTAAATGATTTAGTCGCACATACAGCTATCGATACCTCAATGATTGTTTTCCTGTTTGTTTCCGATATGTTCAGTACTCTTCTCAAAAACCACATCTCCACTCTCGTTTGTTTCTTGATCACTTCGTTACACCTTGTTCAACATTCTTCTCACAAACCACGTCCCCCTCCTTGACCACATGGTTATACAGTGTTCAACATTCACATAAAAAATCACGTCTCCACTGCTCTTAGTTTCTTAACTGCTTGGTTACGCACTGTTCAACACTTGTGCCATTCTTTCCCTCCAGTAACGAACGAAAAGAGCTGACATGGAACCCTTCTCCAACTGCACCCATGTCATTGTCAGCTTAATCTCCTAAACATTACCACATTTAAGATATAAAATTAGTGGAACTGTGGTAAATTGTGGAAATGTAAACATTACCACAGGGTCTAGTTGATCATGCGTTGAAGTACACATGTTCCTGCGGCTAGGCGCCGTCGTAATTTGGAGGTGTCAAGTTCAAATCCCGATCGGTAACTATAGCTTTCAATTTTTATGTTGTCTAGTGCGTTCTCTAGTCTCTATTTACTTCTTCCCACTCATCTAAGCCCTAAACAATACTATGTGAGTTTATATATGAACTAAACATTACAACAAAACGCCAGCTAACGACCATAACAGCAGTAGCTTGTGCATAATGAACCGTCGGCATGGAGGCGACGACAGAGGCAAACAGCCCTAGAAGAAGCTGGCTTCCCACGGCCAAAAGTGTTACGATGTGTGTGAGGGCATTAAGCACTGTGTGTTCGAAGCTATCCTCCCCGAGAAAAGGTCGGCTTGGGAGCATGCATATTTCGCAGTTGTACTTAATTTGTGCGACAGTTGTTAATTAGTCAGTTAGTGATTGGAAGTGAGTATACGTGTATGCAAGATAGCATTTATTTGCTTGTTACTGAATTAGTGCATGACTGTGAGAGACATTTAAATGGTGTAACTATGTATGCATGTATTATATATGCATGTGTTTATGTATATGAGTTTATGTGTGTGTCTAGTTGCCTGCCTTTTTCAGAATGTGGTAATATGCATTGTTTTTGTTCACAGCTTTCATTTGACAGTGTCATTTTTCCTTTGTGTATGTAACATGCACAAAAGATAACTTCTTCTTCTTCTTCAGCGTTCCGAGCCATTGAGGTTCTTTGCTGCAGATACAATCTGTCTCCATTCGTCTCTCTGGTGGACCTTCTCTTGCCAGTAGTTGATTCCAAGTGCTTGTAGGTCTGTATATGTATTATCTCTCCACCGCCTTCTTAGTCTACCTCGGGGTCTACGGTCATTTATTTCCTGATTGTAAGCGAGTTTTGTTTCCCTATTATCTTCCATTCTTTCTATATGCCCCAGCCATTGTAGTCTATTGGCCTTCATGATACCAGTGATTAGCGGGGACTTAAACAGATCATAAATGTCTTTGTTACTTCTTCTTTTCCACTCTCCACTTTGTGTATCCCTAATGGGTCCAAAGATGCGTCTTAAAATTTTGTTCTCAAAGGTTTGTAACAAGGCTTCGTCTCCTTTCGTTGTACTCCAGGTTTCAGAGCCATACAGCACAACTGGTCTGATCAGTGTTTTGTATATTGTGATTTTGGTGTTACGAGATAGCGCCTTTGATTTTAGTAGATGTTGTAGTGCATAGTATATCTTATTTCCAGAGTTGATTCTAGTTTGTATTTCTTCCCTTATGATGTTGGAGCAGTTGAAGATTGTACCCAGGTATTTGTATGTTTCCGTTCTTTTAATGGTCATATTATCTATTTGTATGTGGCCAGAGTTTTTAGCCATTCCGTCTCTTGAAATTACCATATATTCTGTCTTATCTTGGTTGATAACCAGCCCCATCTGTTGGGCTTTTTCCTTTAAGTGAGTCAATATTTCCAATGTCTTTTGTTCACTTTGCCCTATAATATCTATATCATCTGCATAACCAAGCAGCTTGGATGTTCCTCCAATATCACATTCCTCCTTTACCTTCCTTACAACTTTCTCTAGAGCCAGATTGAAGAGTAGCGGCGATAGTGCATCACCCTGTTTCAAGCCAGATGTTATTTGGAAGGGGTCTGATTTCCTGCCTTTATATGTTACTATATTATAAGTATCTTCCATGCATAGTCTGGTCATGTTGATTAACTTCCTTGGTATTCCAAATTCCTGCATAGCATTCCATAGACTATTCCTATGGACACTATCATAAGCCTTTTTAAAATCCACAAAAATGTTATGGAGATCTCTTTTATATTCCCAATTTTTCTCGGCTATTTGTCGTAAGATAAATATCTGATCTATTGTTGATCTGTTTTGTCTAAAACCCGCCTGGTAGTCACCTAATATGTCTTCTGAATATGGTTTTAGTCTATTTAGTAATACTGCGGATAGTATCTTATAGCTTGTGGACAGTAGTGATATTCCTCTATAATTTCCACATTGGAACTTGTCTCCTTTCTTAAAGATAGGTATCAATAATGACTCTTTCCAGTCATGGGGTAATTCTTCTGTCCTCCAGATTTTTATTATTAGTTCGTATAGCTTTAGATGTAATGCATGGCCACCTGCCTTTATAAATTCAGCAGCAATTCCATCAGTCCCAGTTGCCTTATTGTTTTTAAGTCGTGTGATTACATATAGGATTTCTTCAAATGTAGGTTCTTCAATTTGTGGTTCGCATGTTAGAACCTCTTCCTGTGGGAAAATGTTACTTGGAGCTTCACAATTTAGTAATTCAACAAAATATTCTTTCCATGTGTTGCACATTTCCTCATTGGTATTTATCATATTCCCATTTTTGTCTTTTAAACCATATGTGTTTTGTTGGTGCCCTCGTTTCATTGACTTCAGTTCTTTAAAAAATTTTCTGGATTCATTTTTCTGGTGATTAGTTTCCATATCTTTGATTATATTACTCATATATTCTCGCTTCTGCTGTCGGACTATTTTTGTAGCCTCTTTACATTCATTTCTATAATGCTCTTCCTTTTGGATGTTGTTGATGTCATTTAACCATAAATGTCTGGCATTCTTTTTCCTAATGACTGCTTCTTCACATTTTTGATTGAACCATCTGTTCTTTCTATGCGTGGTTAACACACCGAGACATTCTTCTGCGGTAGATTGAATTGTATTCTTGATGTTCAACCAAGTTTGGTCAACGCTTTCCTCCAAAGGGTTTTGCAGAGTTTCAAGTTTACATTTTATTTCATCTGTAAATTTCTCTTTGACTGTAATTTCTTGTAGTTTTTCTCTGTTATATGTTGGGTGTAATCTTTGTAATTTAGTATAGAAAGCTCTCTTAAGTTTTATTTTAAATTTTGCTCCAACGAGGAAGTGGTCGCTGTGGCACTCAGCTCCTCTATAACTTCTAACTTGTTGTATGTTTGATGCATTTCTGTTGTTAATTAAAATGTGATCTATTTGATTATAGGTTCTCTTGTCACATGATTTCCAAGTTTGTTTGTGTATATCCTTTCTTTGTAGTCTGGTACTGCTAATCTGCAGTCCTTTGGCTTCTGCCAGGTTGATGACTCTCCATCCATTATCATTTGAAGTTGTATGTAGGCTTTCCATACCGGCCACTTTTTTATTAGTTTGCTCTCTACCTATTTTTGCATTGAAGTCTCCCAGCACAATCAGGATGTCCTGTTTGGGGGTTTATTCTATGACATCTTCCAGATCATTATAAAAGTCTTCTTTAATATCATCTTCTTTCTCTTCAGTAGGTGCATGTACATTAATCATCGTTATATTTTTCCATTTACCTTTTATTCGTAATTTACTAATCCTGTCATTAACAGCTTTAAAGGGATAACACAACCCTATAAACATGTTTTATTTTGGTGCCAAATATTTTACACCTGAATTTGCATACATGAGGCTTACTAAATCCAAATATCACATTTATTGTCTGTAGCAGTTCAAGTTTTTCAGATATAGGCATTTGTGTATGTAATTAATATTATTACAGTATTTTCTATATAAGGAAAATACATCTATTGCTATATAGTTTCTCACAAAATTTGGTATTCTAATGGTTTAGAGAGAGCCCAAGCACCACTAAGATGTCTGTTATTTCTGTGTTGTCAATATTAAGGGAATTAACGGGGAAAAATTCACACAGAAATGGAAATATCCAGATTTAGATTCTGCTAGATGACCTGTTCCACGCGGAGATGACATACCAATTCCAACTTTCAGTCAGATTTCTGATTCACTGAACGAATATAAAACTGCAGTGGCATATTGAATGACATGTGAAAGTGATAGTGATTTCGAAGATGATTTTCCGGCACGCTTCGACCACCCTGAACTGAATGATCTAATACGAGATCTATATCTCTCCAAGGAATCTTCAGAAATGTTGGCTTCAAGATTGAAAGAAAAAAAAGACTTATTGACTGCTGAAAGAAAGGTTGCATTTTATCACAGCAAAGAGCAAGGTTTTCTTCCATTCGTTTGTAAAGAAAACAAACTTGTGTTTTGTACAAATATAGGAGATCTTGCAAACAAAATGGGTATACGTTATACACCAGATGAGTGGCGACTTTTCATTGACAGCTCTAAAAGAAGTTTGAAAGTTGTTCTCGTACACAGTGGTAACAACTATGGCTCAATTCCAATTGCCCATTCTACTACAATGAAGGAGGAGTATGTTGCAATAAGCACAGTTCTGAATGATTAACTTTTATCTTTGACAGCAAAGGGGATTCACCAAATATCCATTCTCTATATGTTGTCTGGATGTCAGGGCAAAAGATACGCACTGGAAAAAAGAAGTAGTGGCCGTTGAGTTATGAATTTAAAGTTGGAGAAGAAAATATTGTCAACATGCCTCTCATTGACCGATAAAGTGTCCTACTGCCACCATTACATATGAAGCTTGGCTTGAAGAAGCAATGTGTTAAGGCACTGAACAAAGAAGTTGCCTGTTTTATTTATTTATGCAGAAAATTTTCGGAATTGAACATAGAAAACCTTAAAGCTTGAATTTTTGACGGAATTAGAAAGTTAATAAACGATCCAAAACTTATTGATTCGATGAACATAACAGTCTACAGCCTGGTCATCATTTTTTTTTTTTAGTTTTTTAAAACTTTCTGCTAATTTTAAAGCAGACAATTATTCTGAATTAATTGAAAATATGCTGTCGAGTTTTTGTAAGCTTGGATTCAACATGAGTTTAAAATTGCATTACCTCCATAACTATTTCGTTCATTTGAAATCCGTTCGTGCCGCACTGCGCGTAACTGCGTACGTTGAACATGATCATGTCATAGTCATGTGATAAGTACTGTCCAATGTATAAAAGAGCACGTGCTTATCGTCCCATGAAGCATAGGTTCTGTTTTTGACCGTTGAGAAAATAACCTGGTTGATCCAAAATCCGTCTAAAGAAGCTCAAAGAGCTGTGATTCAGTTTCTTTCATTTGAAGGCTGTCGACCAGTGGACTTTAATCAAAGAATACAGGCAGCGTACGGTAACAAATGTGTGTCGAAGACAACATTGACAGACTAGGCACGAATGCTTCAGAAAGGTCGTCAGTTCACAACAGATCTTATACGGCCGGGTCAAGCTCATATTGTTGCAACAGAAAAAAAACCATCGCCAAAATAGATGCAGCAGTACAGATGAACCGTTGTCGAAGCATACGTTCGCTAGGGAAAGAATTTGATGTGTTAATTGGGACAAATCAAAATGTCGTTCGTAAGAAACTGCAATATCGGAAGGTGTGTTCACAGTGGGTACCACGGATGTTGACTGACCACCAAAAAGAGGAACGCATGGGATGGTGTTTGAACCACTTGCTGCGTTACAGTGTGGAGGGTGATGCATTTCTCTTCCGCATAGTGGCAGGCGATGAATCATGGTGTCACCACTTTGAGTCGAAGAGCAAAAGAGAGAGCATGTAATGGAAGCATGCTGGATCACCAAAAGCCAAAAAATTCAAGTTACAGTTTTCCGCTGGTAAGGTTATGCTGAGCGCATGTTTTTTGTTTTTTTTTTACCATGAAGGGCTATTGTTGGCCGACTTTAAAGAACCTGGTGTCAACATCAACTCTACCCACTACTTGCAAACACTAGACAAGCTGCAAAAAGCCATCAAGAATAAACGACCCGACATGCTTGCTCTCGGTGTGATTTTATTGCACGATAATGCTAGTCCGCATGTCGCAAAGATTGTGCAGGAAGCATTAGCAGGGAAGAGATGGGAAATTCTGCAACATCCAGCCCATAGTCCTGATTTGTCACCATATGATTTTCATTTGTTCGGACCTATAAGAAAAAGCTCTCAAGGGGCAACGATTTCACACAGATGCAGATGTAATGGACGCGGTAAACAGTTGGTTCAGTGAGCAGCCACAATCTTTTTTTGCGGACGGCCTTTGCCGCCTACCTAAGCAATGGGATGCTTGCCTGAATGCCTACGGCGACTTCTTCTGACCAACCCAAAGTGCATAATTCATTCAAAATGAATGCATTGTTTAATTCTAACACACCTGTTAATATTTCTTTCATGTTTTTGTAATAAAGCGATTGGAACGGGTTTCAAATGAACGTCCCTAATACATTTCGTTCCCGAGAGTCTTGGCAACTTTAGTGAGGAGCAAGATGAAAGATTTCACCAAGATATGAAAACAATGGAAGAGAGATACTAAGGACTTTGAGATGCCCAAATGATGGCAGATTACTGTAGGACCATTGAGCGTGACCGTTCAAGCATATCACATTCGAATAGAAGCGTTTTGTGTGTTGACTACAGATAATAAATGCTAGTGATAAAGTTTTAATACAATTGTGGTGTTTTATATAAAGGGAATTAATGCACAGTAATTAACAGGGAACAGACCAAGAGGAAGACCGAGAGGAAAATACCTGGATGGCTTGGCCACGTGGCATGGACGAGACAGGAACACTGAGCTGATCCACGACTCTGGTGATCGAGTGAAATGGCGAGTCATGACCGCCCACGCTTTCCGGCATGGCACTTGATTGATTGATTTAATTAAATATAATATAAATGCAGATTACAGTCAAAATGCCCTGATTGCACCTAACTCTAGGCTTGTGCATAACAAGTGCCCTACTAAGAAGGTCATTCTTAGTTACCTCGACAACTAGAGCTGATAGAAAACATCTGATTACGTTTTTAGAATAAGCAACACACAATTACCCATAAACATCTATAAAATTTAAAACACCAACATGTGTGTAGATCAGTATAATTGATGTACGAAAGATGAGTGACTGGAATGGCCGAATGTAAGACGGCCTGCGTTCCCAATTTGTGGCCCTTTGAAAATAAAGCTCGGTCACTCGTTCGTTCGTTGTGCCAAAAGCAAGAAGACAACGCAGCGTTCTCGATGCATGGTTTGAACTTACAGAAGCAGAAAGACACACGGAGTCATGACCCGCGTGGGCCCTCCCCTAGAGAGTGTCAGGAAAATAAAGAGCCGAAACATTCCGGGAAGGGGGACCACGTCTGACGATCAGATACCTCCTACAGTGTTTGATCCAGGTTCATAAAACCCCCGTACATGTTTGTCAACCGTTGGTGTACATTCGAATCCAACTCGATGAGACATTTTTTCGCGGCCTGATTATTATACGCTAACGTTGCCGACGCCGGCTTCGTGGCTTAGAGGTTATGACTTTTCTCCGTAATCTCGAATACTCTCGTCGGTAACGTGATGACGGTGAGAATCATCAGTGGTTCGAATCGCATCGATAACTTACGGGGTATGTGAGCCGGCCTCTCAGAAAGCTATGGCAAACTACTGAGCGTAATCTTGCCAAGAAATCAACTTACAGCTGAAAGATGCTGGTGTTGACAGCGATGTCCTGTAAAGGATATGCAAAAAAAAAAAACGTTGCCGAAACTGTGTATCCTGCAGTAATAGCGCACCCTTCCTCCCCTTCTTTTCTCTCTCTCTGTCTGTCTGTCTCTCTCTCTCTCTCTCTCTCTCTCTCTCTCTCTCTCTCTCTCTCTCAATATATATATATATTGCGTTCGTTTGAACTCAAGCGTAGTCCAAACACTTGTCACTACTACTAGTCCACTTGACGAATATTTGCGTGTGGATTTGCTTTTCCTAATACCAGTGACCCTCGCCATCAAGCGAACCCACTGCGACTTCTGAGGTAACTTGTGTCGCTATGTCACCGACGAGAAGTCATCATTTTAGTGTGTAGCTTTGTAGGTGTTGGATCAGCTACCTCAGCATCAGCACACCGGAAGTTTAGCAGCGCTCTTAATCCGTTCGGCCATGCTCACCTCTGTCAGCTGTACACTACTTCAGCTAGCGTGTGGGTAGATTTTCTCCGTAGCTTTCCATTAAGATCATCAAGATGTCCCTGGTAGGCGGAAGTCGACTATCAACTCGATGGTGGTGTAGTTGACGAATGACTCATCAAAGAATGAGAAGCAAACGGTAAGCTTGACTAGAACACGATGAGAAGAAACTGAATGGACGTTGCGGCCAAAGCCTTCGTCAGCACAGAAAACAACACACACAGACACACAGACACACACACACACAGACACACACACACGCACACACACGCGCGCGCGAAATAACTACATGAAAAACACTACATGAAACTACAAATATAACAGTTACTCATCTGCGTCGTTGTTGTGGGCTTGACACGTGTTTCATGACATCCAGGTGTATAATGTCTTCTAACGACGAATGTCAATAAATCTCCACATTAAAGGCAATTTCTAATTCTATTGCATTTTGTGGGCCGGGAACCTCATTCTGCATTTCTGTGAGAAATGTATTGCTCTCTTTATTCAGCAAACAGTATCGTATGTGTGGCAGTTATATTCTCAGAATGCCCTTTAAGTCAATACAATAGCAAAAAATATATTGACATATCACCTATATCACGGGCGAGTTGTCGGAACAGTTAGTAAGTTCCGCTGAAAATTGGTATCAGCACAATCGGACGAGAGTTTGATATGTAGACTCGCTACTCCCACGTTAGGGAACGTAGCGATGGAGGAGTGCTGGAATCAAATTCTGCTCCAACAACATTTCTACCACAACACAGACCCACATCAGGCTCTTGTTTCGGGATTCGTTTTATATATATATATATATATATATATATATATATATATATATATATATATATATATATATGTGTGTGTGTGTGTGTGTGTGTTTGTGTGTGTGCGCGCGTGTATGTGTGTTTGTGCCTGGCAACAGCCCCTAAGTACCTCTACAGTCCTGACCGACTTAAAATAATGACTGTAAATCAAATATGACATCAGCCATCTCCATTCCACACAAACCTGTCCGGAAAAACTGAAACTAACAGATACATATATTAGGGACATTGAAGCAGACATTAGGGTACACACGAGGAAAAAGAAGACCCAGTAAGATATAAAACATCAATACTTTCAGCCCAGCTAAAGCAATGTTTAATCATCTCTTCTTCTTCTGCCGATTATCTCTTATTGCAGAGGAGGGGAACGTTTTCTCTGCCAAGGGTCCTTTGAAAATGTATAACATATCTGTTTATCTGTTTATATTATCTGCTATATTTGGTCTACGTGCGAAGGGGTTACGGACGCAATTCATAATCCTGCATACCGAGTTCGAAAGACAGCTGCAGGCGATTTGGCAGCAGACTGCCTTGCGATTGTTTTTATAAAATTATATGAGTGTCTGTCGTTCAGAAATCATTGGCTACTAAACGTAAACTTGCCAAGAAATCACACACAGCTAAGAATGCTGATGTTGACTGCGACATCCTGTAAAGGATATGCAACTAACTTTTTTTTTATCGGTAAAACATTTAATTAACCCTCACCAGTGACATTATTCTGTCAACGCCACTCCTCCATTCTGGAAAAAAAAAAGATGCACCCCCTCAACTTTTAGAACATGACAGCTGCAGAACACCTATGCATTCTAATGTGAGCGATCTGAGAAAAATTTGTGGCGCCAGCCCATACCAAGGGAGTGTTGCTGAAATTTTGTCGCGGGGACGAAATTTAATTAACCCTCACCTTATTTAAAACATAAATTAGCATAAGCTTATGTAAATAAGATTAGCTGATGAAACGTCTGAACGGAATTCAAATTCTCCGTGGCAGTCAGTCATTTGGTTTTGAACAGGCTATATGTGATTTAATTCGTCTGGATTTTTATGGTGTCCGCTGGAGACAGGTTATTGTACGCTAATTGGAGATGAATGTATATTACAGGAATATAGTAAAACAGTTTTGAACCTTTTGCTAAATCTCTCCTGTTCTAATAAAGGTTCTAATAAAGAAATAGCACTAAGCGACATATTCGGATAATATAATAATTATTTCCTTAACTAGTAAGAGACTCTTCCATTTCATTGATATTTTTCTTTACTTTTTACTCACACTTGATGAAGGATGCCCCGCTGATTCATGCAGCGTCTTGTTGCTTTTCTTATGATTTATGAGGAGAGCGATCAAGATAATTCTCTGCCCCTATTAATATAATAGCTATATACACACACACACACACACACACACACACACACACACACACACACACACACACACACACACACACACACACACACACACACACACACACACACACACACACACACACACACACACACACACACACACACACACACACACACACACACACACACACACACACACACACACACACACACACACACACACACACACACACACACACACCACACACACACACACACACACACACACACACACACACACACACACACACACACACACACACACACCACACACACACACACACACACACACACACACACACACACACACCACACACACACACACACACACACACACACACACACACACACACACACACACACACACACACACACACACACACACACACACACACACACACACACACACACCACACACACACACACACACACACACACACACACACACACACACCACACACACACACACACACACACACACACACACACACACACACACACACACACACACACACACACACACACACACACACACACACACACACACACACACACACACACACCACACACACACACACACACACACACACACACACACACACACACACACACACACACACACACACACACACACACACACACACACACACACACACACACACACCACACACACACACACACACACACACACACACACACACACACACACACACACACACACACACACACACACACACACACACACACACACACACACACACACACACACACACACACACACACACACACACACACACACACACACACACACACACACACACACACACACACACACACACACACACCACACACACACACACACACACACACACACACACACACACACACACACACACACACACACACACCACACACACACACACACACACACACACACACACACACACACACACACACACACACACACACACACACACACACACACACACACACACACACACACACACTGGACAAATCATTACTGAAACAGCAGATTGATAGTTGGGTAGAACACTATATAGAACTTTACTCAAATGAGACTAAATTAGCGGATGATGCCCTCAACGCCATAGAGGCCCTGCCAACTCTTGATCACCTGGACACGCGTCCTACCATAACAGAAGTAAAGTGTGCTATAAATAAACTTGCATCTGGCAAGGCTCCAGGTAAGGGTGGGATTCCAATAGAGGTTATCAGCAGTGGGCAAGACACACTTACCTTACAGATCCACCATCTAATAGAGTTATGTTGGCGAGAAGGACAAGTCCCGCGGGATTTGAAAGACACAAGCATCATAACACTTGCCATAAAGATGGTCTGGGTTATTCTCAATGCTTCGAACTAATAACGGCTAATAATCGAACGATAGGCTCACTCCAACCAACTGAACAGCAATATGGCTTTAGCGAGTAAACCCAAACAGGAAGAATAAAAGGCCGATTCTTGAACTTGAGTAAATGCAAAAATCGCTGGTTTATTTATTTACAACGCACATCAGGTTTGCACATCAATTTGTTCAATCCATTACGTGGCCTGTGACACCAGGGCCGGTCGTAATTACATTATTGAAACTCCTATTAATTATTAAAATTTACAAACCGTCTCATAACTCATACGTCCTTGAACTCCTTCTCTCTATCCTTCAGGTACATTCCTCGCCGCTCTGCAATCAATGATAAATTTCCTCGTCTGTCAGTTAATTCGTCCGTGGCGTCATCAGACATGAGTTCGTAATATATCTCCCTATCTTTACTTCTATTCTAGCCACTGTTTCAACGCCGAACTCTTCCTTAGCCAACTTGGATGTATTGCAAATCCGATGCACTGCCTGCCATTCGAAAACTCCCCAAAAGTCTGTTTGTTTCCAATCATGTCTCCGTGTGTCGTTTTTCCCCGTTACGACGTCTCTTACATTTTTTTTTAGCCTTTTCGACATCGAGACATCTACTTCATTTCTATTGCGTCATTCATGGCATTCGCTATACGGCATTATACCCCCCCCCCCCCCCCCCCCCGCCTTTAACATGATGCAATCATTTTCTTAATTGAGATCCATTAACCTGACAATTAGTAGTGCAGCCGTAATGAGTCATATGTTGTGCTAATAGGATGGTATGGTCTCCTATAAATCACACACAAAATGGAAAAAAATAATTATTATACGACGGGCACGCACACATGTCTACAATCTCGCGGTATACGTCGTGTAGCCAGCCCGTGGGGAAGCTGTGATAACTAACTAAAACCTAGTAGTCCCTCATTTGTCAAAACTGACAAGCGTCCTAACTCTAGCTAATAACCGGAGTAAGGGGACGTGTGTAATTCACAGGTACCAAGCCGTCAATACTAGTAAATGCTCTATAACCATCGCTGTAATAGCTGCCATGTCCTACTTCCGTATCAAATATCAAAGTGAGGTATTCTGCCTTAGTTATAGACGTAGCACAATCGTAGTAAATGTCAACTTTTCGAGACGTATATAACATCAATATGTTGACTATCAACGAATTGGTTTGTGTGCAATGCAATGGCAAATATTCTAAATCTGCGGCGTAATCATAATGTGGCATCATCTTCTAGATATCGTCGCTGTATATGTTGAAAGCGATCAAGATAATAACATAATTATAAGCAATATTAATTAATCAATTATAACCACCGAAGAACGTAAACACTTAATTATACTAAATTTAAATTAATATAAATTGGCCTAATAAGCACAGTTCATAATATCATGCCAATACGGTCCATATCATAACCATGAGTGAAAATTTTAAAGCAGTCTTTCACTGTCAATGATTAAAATGAAGTGTTCCATTCTTAATAATAGTGAGTGAGAGAAAGAGAGAGAGAGAGAGAGAGAGAGAGAGAGAGAGAGAGAGAGAGAGAGAGGAGAGAGGAGAGAGAGAGAGAGAGAGAGAGAGAGGATGAGAGAGAGAGAGAGAGAGAGAGAGAGAGAGAGAGTTGAGCACAAGCATGTCATGTAAAATGATATTACAAATTTCATGTGTATTTTCATCTTCATTTTATCATTTTGAATGCCACTTAATTGCATCATGTTTAATATGGACAATGTCTGGACCTTGGAAAAATGGGATTGAATTAACTTGCACAGAACCAGAAATGACTATGGATGGAGCGTCATCAACCTGGCAGATGACAAAAGACTGCAGATCTGCAATACCAGACTGCAAAGAAAGGATATACATAAACAAACATTGAAATAATGTGACAAGAGAACCTATAATCAAATAGATCACATTTTAAATAACAACAAAAATGTAATCAAACATACAACAACTTAGAAGTTATAGAGGAGCTGAGTGCCACAGTGACCACTTCCTTGTTGGAGCAAAATTTACAATAAAACTTAAGATAGCTTTCTATGCTAAACTACAAAGGTTACACCCAACATATAACAGAGAAAAACTACAAGAGAAATTTGCAGATGAAATAAAATGTAATCTTGAAATTCTACAAAACCAATTGGTGGAAAGCGTTGACCAAACTTGGTTGAACATCAAGAATACAATTCAAATTACAGCAGAAGAATGTCTCGGTGTGTTAACCAAGCATAGAAAGAACGGGTGGTTCAATCAAAAATGTGAAGAAGCAGTCATTAGGAAAAAGAATGCCAGACAGCTGTGGTTAAATGACATCAACAACATCCAAAATGAAGAGCAATATAGAACTGAATGTAAAGAGGCTACAAAAATAGTTCGGCAGCAGAAGCAATATAATCAAAGATATGGAAACTAATCACCAGAAAAACGAATCCAGAAAGATTTTTTAAAGAACTTAAGTCAATGAAACGAGGGCACCAACAAAACACATATGGTTTAAAATACAAAAATGGGAATATGATAAATACCAATGAGGAAATGTGTAACACATGGAAAGAATACTTTGTTGAATTACTAAATTGTGAAGCTCCAAATAACACTTTCCCACAGGAAGCGGTTCTAACGTGTGAACCACAAATTGAAGAATCTACTTTTGAAGACATCCTGTATGTAATTAAAAGACTTAAAAATAAAAAAAGCAAAAGGGCTGATAGAATTGCTGCTGAATTTATAAAGGCAGGCGGCCATGCATTACATCTAAAGCTATACGAACTAATAATAAAAATCTGTAGGACAGAAGAATTACCCCATGACTGGAAAGAGTCATTATTGATACCTATTTTTAAGAGCGGAAACAAGTTCCAATTTGAAAATTATGGGGGAATATCACTCCTGTTCACAAGCTATAAGATAATATCTTCGCTATTACTAAATAGACTAAAACCATATTCAGAAGACAAATTAGGTGACTACCAGGCGGGTTTCAGACAAAACATATCAACAATAGATCAGATATTTATCTTACAACAAATAGCCGAGAAAAATTGGGAATATAAAAGAGATCCCCATAACATTTTTGTGGATTTTAAAAAGGCTTATGCTAGTGTCCATAAGAAGGGTCTATGGAATGCTATGCAGAAATTTGGAATACCAAGGAAGTTAATCAACATAACCAGACTATGAATGGGAGGTACTTATAATATAGTAACATATAAAGGCAGGAAATCAGACCATTTCCAAATAACATCTGGCTTGAAACAAGGTGATGTACTATCGCCGCTCCTTTTGAATCTGGCTCTAGAGAAAGTTGTAAGGAAGGTAAAGAAGGAATGTGCTATTGGAGGAACATGCAGACTGCTTGGTTACGCAGATTATATAGATATTATAGGGGGAAATGAACAAGAGACATTGGAAATATTGACTCACTTAAAGGAAAAAGCTCAACAAATGGGGCTGGTTATCATCAAGATAAGACACAATATATGATAATTTCAAAAGAAGGAACGGCTAAAATCTCTGGCCACATACAAATAGACAATATGACCATTAAAATAAGGAAACATACAAATACCTGTGTACAATCTTCAACTGTTCCAACATAATAAGGGAAGAAATAGAATCAACTCTGGAAATAAGATATACTATATACTACAACACCTGCTAAAATCAAATGCGCTATCTCGTAACACCAAGATCACAATTTCCAAACCACTGATCAGACCAGTTGTGCTGTATGGCTCTGAAACCTGGAGTACAACTAAAGGAGACGAAGCCTTGTTACAAGCTGTGGCATAACGCAGCCAACATTATTCATCTTATCAACAAATGCCGTAAAAAGAGGAAACAACATTAAAAGAAATTGACTTCACAAACGCAATTGGAGATTGCGACTTAAAACTTAATATCAAAACTGGAACTGAACAAGTGACAAATGACGTGGATTCTTGGAAGGATTTCATCAGACCAAGCTCGGAAAATTATTGGATGAAAAAACCACCTGACCCGCCTTCGCGCCAGTGCATAATTAACATATATCCCCATTTCATCAGAAATGTTAATCAGCCGCACTTTTGTCTGAATTCGCTCCATGGACGGAGGTGAGAAGAGTGTGTGATCAAAAATTCAATGGATAAGGCAAAAGTCTGGATCCGAGGTACGTTTGTTAGCCCTTGATTAGACTAAGAACCCGATGTATCAAGTGTCAAGTAACGTAAACCCATGTTGTGATGTCAATTGAAATGTATGATTATTAATTAAAACCTCAGAAATGTAAAAATGCTCGACTGTAGATTCTAATGACGCAAAGCCATTCCCGGCCAGAATATTCTCTTCGATGAAACTGCCACCTCTGATATTCTTAAGGATAATTATTAACTTTAAGAAGTGCATTACACTATTACATTCTATTCTAAACAACTGTGAGAAGTGATGATTCGAAAGCAATCTTGTGCATTTCACCAGAAACAGGATGCTATCACTGTCTACAGCTGAAATGACAGTTCGTGTACTAGAACAAGTGCCTTGTTCTAAAACAGACTTATCTATGCCTATTTACAATCTAGAAAGCTGAAAGTGAAATCAATCTTTCCTTTCTCCTTTGTCTATAGAAATAATAGGGTTTGGCGAAATAAATATTTATATTTATGTCAAATTTAATTAGATAAGAGCACTTAGGAACTGCAATACATGAGAAAGTTGTGCTTCGCGGAACACCACCACGCGAAGTGAACTTAACTCATTACTCAACATAACTTAAAACACAACCCCACTCATCACCACTCATCACCACACAACACAACACTCAACATCACAATAACAACAGGTAATGGAAGAGAGTTATTAGACACAACAAGAAGAAGAAGTAGTTAATTGGGAAAACACAGAGAATTATTTATACACATTGTGAACACCATTGAGTAGAAGAAATGTTATAAATGTATGTCATTTATTTACATGCATCTTGACACCTTCTCACTCTTGTCATTGTCTCACTGTACACGTTCACTGACCCCGGTCAAATGAAGATTTACATACAGCAGGAACAAGTTGATACAAGGCGTACACAGTGTGATAAACTCTGACCACCCCAAATTAACCCAACACTAGCTTAGAGAGAAAAAAGAGGGGGAGGGGAACTAGTTCCTACTTCAGGAATTTAGGTTCTTTTACCTACTTTTAAAAGATTGTATTGGTAGGATTGTATATATTTATGTGAATACTCATCAGTGATCTTGGTGGCTACATACCAACAACCACCCAACACATCAGCAAACTAACCACCTAAATCAGACCTGAGAGAGGGAAGCCGAGAGAAGGAGATGAACCACAAGTGAGATGGAGGATGACTTCGCTATGAGCAGAGCATGGGGAGGCCTTCAGTGGAGCTATACGGGCAGACCTGACGTGGATCCATCAGTCAATGGACCCTGGCTTACCTAATCTTCCAGTCACCAGGTTACATTTTCCTTGGTCGAACCCACACCCAATTTCAGGAAAAACTGATAATGTTTATGGTTGAGACACCACTATCATACTTAATATAGTACAACATCAAAATGTTTACTATGTTTTCACACTTGTTGACATTTCATATATTGATGCTTGTTATTGATTGTCTGGGACAATGGTCCAATGTGCAACTGTTCTATTACTTTGTGTAAAGCACAATAGAGATGTATGTACTGACCAGAAGGCTCAGGCCAGTCAATAAATGATTAACATGAATTGACCTTCTGTTAATTTGTCAAGTTCAAACCTATCTGTGTCAACAACTTCTTTGTACATCATGTTGTCAAAATCTAATGTGATTGATTATGTGTTTGATTGTTAAAAGATAAATTAACTCATAATGACTTACTAAAAGGGGGAAATAAAAGACTCTATACTTATCAACTGCTCAACATCCATGTTTTCTTCATCTAAATCAGGCTGAGAAAATTCTCCTGACTTTCCTCAGATTTGATAAACAAAAAGGGGGCTCCAGAGCTAAAGAATCATTGGAGAAGGGGCAGATTCCCACTTAGTAATTACCATTCTTACCAGGGCCATAATCTATATCTCCTAGACATAACTTAACAAAACGAGGCCTGCAGATAACTCAAGGTTCATATTCTGGGGTTATTGAAGATAGAAGAGGATGGGGCTCTACATCTTTTGTTAGAGATGGGGCATGCACTACAGTGATCTCCCACTCCCTTCAAAAATATATGACATATTGTGGGCTAAGTCCTGGATGGTTCTCATATATTAACCCTTAAACAATCACCTAAAAATACATGCATACAGTTATCTTTAGATTTTGAACATTGTCATTTTCTAGAATGTTTAACAGATACCATGTGGGGTATTGATTGACAGCCACATGATATGAATGACATTTATAGATAAATAAGATAGGTGACTAATCTTTACTCCTGGAGAAGGAGTCATGTTCATATATTGCTTCTACTTCAGAAAGAGGTACTCCAGGTGAAATATATAGTGTGTATCTACTCTACCAACACTACTTCTCTTCCAGAGAAGGTGTTCTATTCCTGTGAAGTCTGAACTTAACAGCATTTCATCAACCACCGGAAAATCTTATCCGTTGGGAAACCTCTGTCTAATTTCAGATTCTTTTCTTTACTAGGAATTAATTGTGGTTACTTCAGTGCCTGCTGCCTTTGGCTTTTCCAGCATTGACAGACAGACATAACATAGGGTGTTTTTAATATTGCACATGCTCTGTTGTATCTTTGCAGATCAGGGACTGACAAGCGTACGCGGATCAGACTAGCTGCAATTATATTGTTAATCAGAGCACAGCAATAAAATCTAGACATGGCGGAAACTGCAAAGTTTAGAGCCCAAATAACAGAAACAGGTAGGGAATGCGGGTTAGATGGCCTTGAGCTAGCTAACTATGTTTCGGATGCATTTGACAAAAGGGAAAGACTGCAAGCTGAATTGGCTCAGAAAGAAAAACAGCTTCAGGCAGAATTGGAGGAGAAAGAGAAACGATTTCAAGCAGAATTGGAGGAGAAAGAGAAACGACTACAGGCTGAAATGGAAGATAAGGAGAGAGAGCGTCAACACCAACTGGAGTTGAGGAGAATGGAGATTGAAGTGGAGATCCGGAGAATAGAGAAAGGGAGTGGTCCTACACCCTCAACCTCATCAGGATCGCCAGTGACCGAACCACCTCCTCACGTCTCTCAACTTAATTCAGGAGCTATGTCATTTCCTCTGGACCCCTTTAATGAACAGACTGACCACATCGAAGGATTTTTATCACGCTTCGAGGCAATGGCTGTCAGCTGTGGGCTTGAAGAGAGTAGATGGGCGACGAAGTTGGCGCAGGCCTTAAGATCCACGGCGTATGAAGTGTTCTCAAGACTCACTAGAGAGGAACAACAGAACTACACAACACTCAAGACGGCACTCTTAAGCCGATTCGAAGTGGACGCCGAATCTTATAAACTCAGGTTCAAAGCCGCAAGGAAGGAACCGGGTGAGAGCTACGCACAGCTAGTCGAAAGACTGAAGTCATACATACAAAGATGGACTTGCTTGGGAGGATTTGAGGAAAATTATGAAGGACTCCGTGAAATGATTATCATTGATCAGATCAAGGGGAAAATGCAGAACGAAATGAAGGCATTCCTGACCCAAAACGGGGCTGACCGCCTGGAAACTATAATCATCCTGGCAGAGAGATTTGAGAAATCTCAAAAGGAGATGGGAGGAAAGGGACGTTCGAACAACACCCCCTCTCAAAACAAAACTCTACAGCCAAAAGAGGGTGAAAACACTGTAGCCACCGGGAAAAAGGGGAAATCCCCGAAAAACACTCAACACCCAGCCCAAACAGCGCCGAAGGAGGACAAACCATTCTGTACCCATTGCAAAATTAAAGGTCACACATTTCAGAGTTGCAGAAAGAAGCCACCTCCACACACAGCGGCATGTTTGGCCAACCGAAAAGAGAGAAAAGTGAGCACTGGTGAAACGTCCAAACAGACACCTCATCAAGACACAGCATCTCGTATTCCGGTTGTAGAATCCATCTTGCTAAATGGATTCCAAACGACCTGTTTATATGATACTGGATTATCGTATGACTGTGTTGTTTCATCATCCTTAGTTCACCCTGAACAGGTGACAGAGGAAATAGTGGAATTGCAGGGACCACTGAAGAGTTCAACCAATATGTCTCTTCCAGTGGCAAAAGTGAACATAGCCTCGCGGTATGTCACCGGGACGATCAAGGCAGCAATCTTGGACGATCCGATATATCCTGTAATCCTCGGGTGTAGATTTATCGTTCTAGGAGAACCTGTTCCACCTGTGGCGATGGCGACCATGACCACTCGATCACAGGCAACAAAAACTCCCGAATCAACTACGCCAATCCCTCGAACGGAGGAACTGAAGAGGGCACAAGCAGCCGACAGCACCTTGGAACCCTGCTTCAGAAAACTGCCAAAATCACATTTACCTCTACGTAAAGGTGATCTGTTCATGAAGTCAGCACTTCTTTACAGAAAAGCAGGACGAGCTGGACAAGAGTTTAATCAACTTGTTGTACCGACTCAATACAGGACTCAGATCTTAGAGATGGGTCACAGTCTACCATTCAGTGGGCACATGGGTATCAACGCTACTACACAGCGGATTACCACTCACTACTTTTGGCCAGGGATGAACTCAGACATACAACGGTTTGTAAAATCATGCCCACAGTGTCAGAAAGCATCACCAAAACACCGGACACCACCGGCAATGTTGGGTGAATCGCCAATCACTGGAATTCCATTTGAGAAAGTGGCAGTAGACATAATCGGACCTCTCTCAGCAACGAAGAGGCGAAACCGATTCATATTAACGCTTGTGGACACAACAACCATGTGGGCCGAAGCAGTTCCTATGCCCAGCTGTGACTCCAAACACGTCGCTGATGCATTATTAGGAATATTCACACGTCTAGGATTCCCACAAAGGATCTTGACGGACAACGGTTCACAGTTTCGTGGTAAACTCATGGAAGAGACCTTCAGACTTTTTCATGCACGCCATATCTTCAGTTCACCATATCACCCTCAGTCAAATGGACTTGTGGAAAGGTGGAACGGGACATTGATTAGTATCCTGCGCAAAATTGCCCAGGAGAAGACAGAGGATTGGGACTTGTATTTACCCGCAGCTTTATTCGCTTACAGGGAAGTACCCCATCACTCAACAGGTTTTGCTCCAGCCACACTGTTGTTTGGACGACCAATCAAAGGACCACTGGAGGCGTTACTTCGAACGTGGACTGATAATACTACAGATGATACAGTCGTGACTGCATCAACATATGTTGCCGAGTTGAAAAATCGTTTACAACACAGTTGGAAACAAGCGAATGTCAATCTACGTCAAGCCAGACGAAGAATTGCTCGTAACTTCAACCGCAAGGCAAAGGATAGAGAGTTAGAGGTAGGAGAGAAGGTGATGTTGCTGCTTCCAACCAGTCAGAATAAGCTGCAAATCGGATGGAGAGGACCTTATGTAGTGACGGAGAAGATCTCACGTACCAACTACAGAATTTCAGTCAAAGGCAAGATGAAAGTATTTCACATAAACCTCTTGAAGAAATATCATGAAAGACCCTCAACCACCGAACCGGCACATCTGATGGCCATGAGTGTGGCTACTGAAGTCGAAGAAGGATCAACAATGGGAGTCGAGTGCCAACTGCAAGCCAAAGAGACCTTTAAGGATGTGGAAATCAATCCCAACTTAACAAAGGATCAGCAAAAGCAGATTAGGGAACTTATGGCAAAATATGCAGAAGTACTTACTGATAAGCCAGGAAGAACTGATTTGGAGGAATTTGACATGAAGTTAAATGACCCAGTGCCTGTGCGAGTCAAGACTTACCCAGTTCCTTATGCCAAGCAAAAGACTTTAGAGGAAGAAATACAACAGCTGCTCACCGCAGGAATAATCTCACCATCTGAATCACCTTACAGTGCTAGCGTCGTCTTATTGAGAAAGCCAAGCGGAGAACATAGATTGTGCATCGATTATCGACAGCTCAATGCTATAACTGAATTCCAAGCAGAACCTCTGCCGGATCAGAATAAACTCTTCACAGCACTCAACCGAGCTAAGTACTTTACTAGGATTGATCTCAGTAAGGGATATTACCAGATTCCTGTAAAACCGGAAGTTAGACCATGGTTAGCTTTCAGCACGCCTGGAGGACACTATGAGTTCAACGTTCTTCCATTCGGATTAAGTAATGCTCCCAGCGTCTTTACACGTATGATGAGAAAATTACTTGACCCACTACAGCATCCAGACATTAGTCACTTCATGGATGACATCCTGATCGCAACTGAAACATTTGAAGAGCATGTAGAAACCCTGCATCTTTTGTTCAGGCGCCTCAGAGAAACTGGATTGACGGCTAGACCAAAGAAGTGTCAGATAGGATTCCAAGAATTGGACTTTCTAGGTCATAAGATATCTCATGGACTGATAACTCCACAAGAGGGAAATGTGGACAAACTCCAGAGAGCACCTCGTCCAAAAACAAAGAAGGATGTAAGATCATTTGTATCCTTATGTGGATTCTATCAAAAATACATCAAGGACTTCAATACTCTGTCAGCACCTTTAACGGATCTCACCAAAAAGGGGAAACCAGAGAAAGTCACTTGGTCAGCTGACTGTGAGAGAGCTTTCACAGCACTAAAGCAGGCATTAACTGCTCATCCAGTCTTACATCTACCAGACCTCGACCAACCATTCGTGCTGCGCACCGATGCCAGTAACATAGGAATTGGGGCAACGCTGTTGCAGAGAAAGGGAGATGTACTATCAGAGCTATTCCCTGTAGCCTATGCTAGCAGGAAATTGAATGCAGCAGAGAGAAATTACAGTACTATCGAGAGAGAATGTCTTGCGCTCGTATGGAGTGTACAGAAATTTCAAGCATACCTATATGGCAAACATTTCACAGTGCAATGTGACCATCAACCACTCATGTTTCTCGCAGCATCTAAGACTCTGAATGCCCGACTTATGAGGTGGTCGCTGCTTCTTCAACCTTACTCGTTCCAGGTTGAATATGTTCCTGGGAAAATGAATGTGGGAGCGGACTTCCTGAGTCGACACCCAGTGCCTGATGAACCAGGTCAATCAGATGCAGAAGAGAATACAGGGGAGGACAAATGGGAACAGCTTGATAACTGAAAATGTTGGAAACATAGTTCCATACCATAGAACAATCTGGAGTGGGGCCATGTGGCATAACGCAGCCAACATTATTCATCTTATCAACAAATGCCGTAAAAAGAGGAAACAACATTAAAAGAAATTGACTTCACAAACGCAATTGGAGATTGGGACTTAAAACTTAATATCAAAACTGGAACTGAACAAGTGACAAATGACGTGGATTCTTGGAAGGATTTCATCAGACCAAGCTCGGAAAATCATTGGATGAAAAAACCACCTGACCCGCCTTCGCGCCAGTGCATAATTAACATATATCCCCATTTCATAAGAAATGTTAATCAGCCGCACTTTTGTCTGAATTCGCTCCATGGACGGAGGTGAGAAGAGTGTGTGATCAAAAATTCAATGGATAAGGCAAAAGTCTGGATCCGAGGTACGTTTGTTAGCCCTTGATTAGACTAAGAACCCGATGTATCAAGTGTCAAGTAACGTAAACCCATGTTGTGATGTCAATTGAAATGTATGATTATTAATTAAAACCTCAGAAATGTAAAAATGCTCGACTGTAGATTCTAATGACGCAAAGCCATTCCCGGCCAGAATATTCTCTTCGATGAAACTGCCACCTCTGATATTCTTAAGGATAATTATTAACTTTAAGAAGTGCATTACACTATTACATTCTATTCTAAACAACTGTGAGAAGTGATGATTCGAAAGCAATCTTGTGCATTTCACCAGAAACAGGATGCTATCACTGTCTACAGCTGAAATGACAGTTCGTGTACTAGAACAAGTGCCTTGTTCTAAAACAGACTTATCTATGCCTATTTACAATCTAGAAAGCTGAAAGTGAAATCAATCTTTCCTTTCTCCTTTGTCTATAGAAATAATAGGGTTTGGCGAAATAAATATTTATATTTATGTCAAATTTAATTAGATAAGAGCACTTAGGAACTGCAATACATGAGAAAGTTGTGCTTCGCGGAACACCACCACGCGAAGTGAACTTAACTCATTACTCAACATAACTTACAACACAACCCCACTCATCACCACTCATCACCACACAACACAACACTCAACATCACAATAACAACAGGTAATGGAAGAGAGTTATTAGACACAACAAGAAGAAGAAGTAGTTAATTGGGAAAACACAGAGAATTATTTATACACATTGTGAACACCATTGAGTAGAAGAAATGTTATAAATGTATGTCATTTATTTACATGCATCTTGACACCTTCTCACTCTTGTCATTGTCTCACTGTACACGTTCACTGACCCCGGTCAAATGAAGATTTACATACAGCAGGAACAAGTTGATACAAGGCGTACACAGTGTGATAAACTCTGACCACCCCAAATTAACCCAACACTAGCTTAGAGAGAAAAAAGAGGGGGAGGGGAACTAGTTCCTACTTCAGGAATTTAGGTTCTTTTACCTACTTTTAAAAGATTGTATTGGTAGGATTGTATATATTTATGTGAATACTCATCAGTGATCTTGGTGGCTACATACCAACAACCACCCAACACATCAGCAAACTAACCACCTAAATCAGACCTGAGAGAGGGAAGCCGAGAGAGGAGATGAACCACAAGTGAGATGGAGGATGACTTCGCTATGAGCAGAGCATGGGGAGGCCTTCAGTGGAGCTATACGGGCAGACCTGACGTGGATCCATCAGTCAATGGACCCTGGCTTACCTAATCTTCCAGTCACCAGGTTACATTTTCCTTGGTCGAACCCACACCCAATTTCAGGAAAAACTGATAATGTTTATGGTTGAGACACCACTATCATACTTAATATATACAACATCAAAATGTTTACTATGTTTTCACACTTGTTGACATTTCATATATTGATGCTTGTTATTGATTGTCTGGGACAATGGTCCAATGTGCAACTGTTCTATTAGTTTGTGTAAAGCACAATAGAGATGTATGTACTGACCAGAAGGCTCAGGCCAGTCAATAAATGATTAACATGAATTGACCTTCTGTTAATTTGTCAAGTTCAAACCTATCTGTGTCAACAACTTCTTTGTACATCATGTTGTCAAAATCTAATGTGATTGATTATGTGTTTGATTGTTAAAAGATAAATTAACTCATAATGACTTACTAAAAGGGGGAAATAAAAGACTCTATACTTATCAACTGCTCAACATCCATGTTTTCTTCATCTAAATCAGGCTGAGAAAATTCTCCTGACTTTCCTCAGATTTGATAAACAAAAAGGGGGCTCCAGAGCTAAAGAATCATTGGAGAAGGGGCAGATTCCCACTTAGTAATTACCATTCTTACCAGGGCCATAATCTATATCTCCTAGACATAACTTAACAAAACGAGGCCTGCAGATAACTCAAGGTTCATATTCTGGGGTTATTGAAGATAGAAGAGGATGGGGCTCTACATCTTTTGTTAGAGATGGGGCATGCACTACAGTGATCTCCCACTCCCTTCAAAAATATATGACACAAGCCTTTGAGAACAATGTCTTAAGACGAATCTTTGGGCCCATTCGGAATACCCAAAGTGGAGAGTTTAAAAGAAGAAGTAACAAAAACATTTATGATCTGTTTAAGTCCCCGCTAATCACTGGTATCAAGACGGCTAATAGACTGCAATGGCTGGGGCATATAGAAAGAATGGAAGATAATAGGGAAACAAACCTCGCTTACAGTCAAGAAATAAATGACCGTAGACCCCGAGGTAGACAAAGAAGACGGTGGAGAGATAATATACATACAGATCTACAAGCATTTGGAATCAACGACTGGCAAGATATGGTCCACCAGCGACGGCTTGTATCTGCAGCAAAGAACCTCAATGGCTCGGTATGCTGAAGAAGAAGAAGAACCTGAAGGGATAGAGACATACCTTGCAGACATGAGAGTAAAATACTTGTATTAGATATTTGGTGGAAGTGTTATTTACATCCAATCAATGAAGTGATGGTAACCAACATCGGAAGGTCTAAGTGGCATGCCTATGTAGTACTACCTTCGCCTTTTTCTTTCCTTTTCCCCATGATTTTCTTATGAGTCTAGAACTATGGTTTGTCCATGTTTTTGTAGGGTGGTTGTCTAATAGTCTAACTAAGATGATCTCCCGATCTACAACATTAGTATCATAGTGGTCGAATGGCTTACTTGAGATGTGTTCTGATTTAAGATCATCGGTATCCCAGAGGGTCGAAGTCATCTGTGAAAGATGATGAAATTCGCATTTCTGAGACAGGAAGAATGAACGATCTCATAAACCTAATGATTACTCTGAGATCATAGCCACTTCAGCCCTGCAGACATATGCGGAGTATCCTTACGATAACTGTTATTATGTGTGAAAGTCTGCTGCGTTTTTTCAAGGGTTGTCTAGATCTAAATCAGTGGATGGATTACACAAGTGACTTATAGCATTAGTTCCAGAAAAGAAGAAAATCAATGTGTATCTCTATCGCAAGTATCCAGAGCATTTCCCCCCAGAAAACTAAAATTTTCATTTTATTTATATTAATTAGGATAGATAGTTAGAAGTGATTATATTATTTGCAAATGTTGATTGTATTATATTTTAAATGCTCATAGACTATATACTCTTTCTTTTATTCATTATAATATTATGATTTATAACACTTAATTAATCATGTTCTTGTCTAATTGAGTGTAACGTTTTGTTGTTGTTGTGTAATAGTCTATAAGACTTTATCACTAACACATCGGGAGAGCAGATTGTGGCGGGGAAACTACACGTTTAGCAGATTATCCAGAGTGAGCTTCCGCCTCTCGAAAGGCAGTGACTTTTCTTGATCTCCAGGCCTTCTATTAGAAAACCTGACTTCTAACTAGTGGAATATTACCTTATCTATCTATTTTAGATTTAGGAAGTCTTACGGGCCATTTTTGGTTTTCCTCTAATAGTTGGAAACCGGGATTTGGGGATCCTTTTTCCTATCTTTGTCTTCTATACAACACCTAATGTGATGGCTGGAACTGTGTCTCTGTGGCGAGGCATGAGACGTCAGTTGGTATTGATGATGTTGCTTCTCACAACTGTTTTTCCACGTTTGCCTTCACCAGTCTGTAACGCAGTCGACTCTTTGCAGTTTTAAGTTTTGAAAAGAACTGCTCGCAACAGAAAATTGGTCAATGCATATGTGCTCACAGTGAGAAATTCGTCTTCGCTTTATATAACATTAATAGAACTTAAGCAGTGCCAGATTGTTATACCTAGCTCTCAGCCCATCATCGCTTTGAAGCTGAATGATTTCGTGTTGTATGTTATCAGGCACATCAGTTGGCATTTTGTGCTAAGTCAGTAATACCATCTGAGACTGGCCTCCATGACAAAGTGACACTCTGAAACAATTGTTCTGTGTATGAATGGGCATCAAAAGAAAACCTTAAAAATTTGATCGTAATTACAATTATCATGTTATTGTCTTGTAACTTGGTGATATTGCTGTTAAGGATGTCATTAGTGTTAAGCACGTGACATCTCTGTGCAGACGAACCTAGTGGAATCTTACCTTATAAGGACAGTTAAAAGATGGTCGCATCACTTTTAACATGCAGCAACGAAGAGCAGTGTTCTATCATCCGTTTTTATGTCAGTGAAGGAGTAAAACCTATATAAATTCATCGAAAATGAATATCCTGCCATGTAGCTGATTGCTGGCTCGTCTGTGCAGCCACCGTGACAGAAGTAAGCAGGAACGTGTATCACATGAAAATAGGAAACAAGCCAATGTCCTTGCCATTTTCTGAGTATTTATTATTGGCAATCATCGCCGCACTTCACAATAATCAATTACCGACAGGTGCGGGCTGACATACTAGGAATATACAACAATCTAACAACGTTCAACACTGCAGTACAGTTCTTATACAAGTGTTATCTCTAGCATCAATTTACGGACTGACTTGCCCTTGACAGCGGCCATGTGACGTGCTCAACTGCCGTTCACTCGGCGTGCTGATTATCGAGCTTGACTGGCTGTGCAATTGGTCGCTCGGCTTGTGCGACATACTTTTGCCTCAGACTGAAGTGTCGTTCCAACCTTGGATGTCAACTTCATGTCGCTTGGCTTCTGTACTTGTTTTCCCAACCTTCTCCAACGCAGACCTTGGCGAGACTGATTCTCCCCAGCCGTGTCTCGTCCGTGGAACACACAACTAGTGTCACGTGATACGCAACTTCTCGGAGTCACTTCCTTTTGCTCATCATCATCATCTGTTGCTCACCGACTTCCCTCAACTTAGTCGTGTATATTTGTTCATAGTGATCATGTGAACTGTTCTCACTATGCCAGTTACTCTTCTATGGTAAACATGTTCTTACTCTATCAGTTTACCGCTGTCTACCTCATATCGGTCCATGGCAGTCATGTATGATGATGCATGCCTGTCAGTCCATCATGTGTATAGGTGAAGTAGAATTTTCAAAACCGCGTGACTTCTGTGACAGACTGTTCGCGACCGGGTTAGGCACACAAAGTAGTGACCCCAGTGTCCATTGCAGCCGTTGAACCCAGACGGGGAGTTTTTCGTAATCTTTGGCCTCGGCTTCCAGCTCGACCCAGCCAAACAAAAGTACCAAAACATGTTATGGAATGTAATGGTGGTCAGTGTGATTTTGATGTCATCAGCCATCCATTGCTGATTAGAGTTTAAAAAAACAAAAGAAATATTAGGCAAGAGATTCGACCCGCGAAAGCATGGCAAATTCACGAATCCCGTAGCTCTAATACGAGCCCCGGGAGCTTTCGAGAAAAATGCACTCGTTAACCGAACGACGTAGGTGTGAATCGAAGCCACAACCTTCGGAGCGCGAGGCAGATAGCTTGTCCACTTTGCTTAGGGTACTCATGGTTAGTCTAAAACTACGAGACAAACAACGTATATCCGGTGTGTCTCATGGCGTAAAGGGGATTCCTTTACTGACTCAGTGCCAAACAAAATGTAGGATTGAACCAAACATTGTACACATTCAAATGAACAAGTGCTATAATTTAAATTTCCGTTCACTGGGCATTTGTTTTTGTTTTGCATATCCTTTACAGGACATCACAGTCAATACCAGCAGTTCTGCCGCTTTAATCTCTTGGCAAGTTTACATTCACTAATTTCCCATTGCTTTCTGAACTACTGTCACCGATACCAAATTAAAATCAATGTAACGCGGTCTGCTGCCAAATCGCTCGCAGCTGTGTTTCAAACACGGTTATACGGATTACAAACCGCGTTCATAACACCTTCACCAAGGAGACCGGCTAACCGGGCATTGGAATTGCTAAAGATTGCACGAAATAAAACAAATAACACGATTACCCTAGTATGGCGGTATATCGTCCTTCTGTCCAAATGGGAGGTCACATTTGGCGAAACATTATCCTTCGGCACTGAATCAATTAAGTACTTGTTACAACAGACATATTAAGTGAATCGCAGTTCGGGAGAGCCGGAAGTAATAGTTTTATATGCCTTATGATGACATATTCCCTACAAGTGTTCTTTCATGTTTACGTGTTAGCCATGGCGAAGGTAGCGTTTTTGCAAGATGGGAAACATACTGACCAATAACAAAGATGTCAATTGCAATGAGAAGAGGAGTGCTGAAGTGTTACATATAATCTGTACTATTTTATGAATGTGAAGCGAGTACAATGAGCAGTCAAGCCGAAAATATATATAATAGTGGTAGAATGTGGTTTCTGGTGAGAGTCTAAAGCAGTGCATCCCAAACTTTTCACTTTCGCGTACCGACATAAAATTTTCTTTTTGCACCAGGGACCGGTGCAGTTTAAAAATTTGTTCTCTTTGTAATCTGGAATTTTATGTGACCTCAATATACATTTTAATATAAATATTAGATTTAACGTAATTGTGGGTGTTGTCCCGGTGCGCTAAATACTGCTCCATAATATTATTGGATAACGGTGATTTATTTAATGGTGGTCCCATTTTCATGACTAAAATTTTTATTGTAGAGATTGACACATCAAAAAAAATTTCAAACGTCCAAACTACATTTAGGTCTTCTTGTAAAGGTGTAAATACTCGTATACACCGACAGTAATGAACACCAATATAAATTAACATAAAACATATCTTGGACAACGATACCAAATCAGATTTTAAACAAGCTGACTAAATTACAGTATGTTATAATAAAGCTGATTTAATTATCAGCTGATAACAGTAACTATTTAATGCGAGGGGTTTATTATTTACAAGCTTATCAAATCGTGGAGGTCATTGGCTAACGGGGTTATGGCTCGCCATAAGGGATATGGTCAGATTGTTGTCCTAAACATGCGACTGGCATAGCAAGCCGGCAGGGGATCTTCATACTGCTCGTAGAAAAACTAAGAAGTATAAACGGACTGACACTCAGAACCCTTTATCATAAGATCCGGAGTACGACAAGGTTGTGTCCTGTCCCTTCTCTTGTTTATAACATATATAGACAACATATGTAAAGAAACCAGCCAAACAGAGACCGCAAGAACACCTCATGGCGAGAACACAGAAGAATAACCATCTGCAAATCTAACCATTAGAGAACTCCTGTTTGTGGACGACCAAGCACTAGTAGCAAAATCAGAAGCTGAATTACAAAACCACCTGAATAGTCTAAACGAAATGTGTAGAGAACATAACATGAAAATTAGCACAAGTAAAACAGAGGTATTGACTATATCTAAAGAAGAAAAAGCAACAACGATTCACCTAAACGAACATCCCGTTGAAACAAGTAAAGAGTTTCAAGTACCTAGGAAGTATAATATCATCAAATGGCAAATCAGAAGACGAGATCGAAAATAGATGCAATAAGGCAAACCAACTCATTGGACAAATGGCACCAATACTAAAGAACAAACATGTATCAATAACTACTAAGAAAGCACTTTACAACACAATCTTCCTACCAACTCTATGTTACCAATGCCAAACCTGGACAATGACAGAAAAGAGAAAAGAAAAATCACAACAACAGAAATGAGATTCCTGAGAAGAATACTCAATGTATCAAGAAGAGATAAGATCAGAAATGAAGAAATCAGGACTAAAGTGGGGGTTATAGCTGCACTAGATTTTATTAGAAGGCAGCAAGTCAAATGGTTTGGCCATGCAAGTAGGTTACCAACTAACAGTATACCACAACAAGCAATGATGTACAGACCAGAGGGAAGCAGAGGAAGAGGCCGACCACGTAAACGATGGACGCAGGGAATAACAGAGTCCATGGGAATATCGATACATGAATCCCATAAGCGGGCACTCTCCCGCTGTTTATACTTCACCTCGACACCGCAAGGTACAAGAGGAACATGATGAGATGAGATGAGATAAAATCGTGGCTCGATTGTAGACAGCGCTACCCGCAAAGGAGTACACATTTCCATACTGTTTCTGTATTTTGTCTTAATAATGCTCATTGACGAAAAACCAGTTTCGCAGAGATACGTCGTTGGAAATAGAAGGAGAACTTTCAAGGCGATTTAACTGAGTTCAGGATATTCTACTTCGACACCAGTCCGCAGATCACCACTTTTGGAAGCACTGATCTAAAGAATATCACTGACAGACAGAAAAACCAATGACCAAGTCCTACAAAAAACAAATGAAAACCGTAAACTGATTAGAGAAAATAAACGCAGACAGGCACAATTGTTTGAACACGTTATGAGAAGAATTACATTTGAGAACTTCGTGACAACTGGCAAGATCGAGGGGAAAAGAACAAGAGTAAGGCAGAGTAGTAAATACCTGGATGGCGTGGTCATGTGGTATGGTTGAGACAAGAACACAAAGCTGATCCACTACTCTGGTGATCGTGTGAGATGGAGAAAAATGACCTC
>JACEFZ010016335.1:52500-235000 GCA_014155875.1 Cepaea nemoralis
TATATTCCAACATGTACGAGATGGGTGATAGCATCACTACAACACCGAAAGTTCTTACAAGAGGGCTTCAAATGAAAACCTTAAATTGTATTTTTTATGTTTTGTTTGTTTTTGTGTTTGGTGAATATGTTCTTAAATATACTGAAAACAAAATGTGTACATGTTCGATGTATTTACCACTGATTTCAATGCAAGTCCTCCAGTGCCGACAAAATTTTGGATTCCTGTATAAGAAAATAATCTTTTGGTCACGTGTGTTGTATCTCTTCATTTGACCGAAACATTGGTCACAGGAGTCACGTCGTTTTGAAACAGCTTACTCCTACTCTACTCATACACTTGTTGGACTGACTGCAATATCACAAGGTAATCAATCAATCAATTAGCTTGAAGTTGGCTGCAATCGATCTCCAACACTGTGTCTTGCCTTCATTGTACATACTGTCAGACTGCTGTTCGTCCATTATTTTGATCTCTTGCCTCTTGTATCATTGTCTTCCTCTTGCTCGCTTGCCTTCAACTTTACTATCCTGTATGGCTTTTATAAAAGTGTTATATCTTTTGCCGTGGCTGAAATATTTAACTAGCCTCTTTTTATTGCTTTCATCAGATCTCTTTTCATTCCCACTTTTTTTCTAGAACCTCTGTATTTAATTGCTTTTGTTTCCATGAAATACAACATATTCTTCTGTAAATCCACATCTCCAGGGCCTCTAAATAAACGAGGCGAAAATATGCACTCGTGAAATGAAGCACGCGGCCAGGAATCGAACATACAACCTTCGGAGCCCGAGTCAGACGACTTGACCACTTCACCACGGAGAATCTCGAGAGGAGTGCAATGTGTAATATTAGTAAAGACAGAGAATTTACAGAGGCATTGGGTAATTAATTTGTAAATTGACAGGAAAATAGAAGGAATATATTTCTTACCTTATTTTTCATTTCCTTCTTGTTTCTTCAGCTGCTGGTTAATAATGTGTACACAAGTATTCGTGTTAGCTTTTTATATTGAGTTCGTGAAAGCTTCCAAATAGCTGTGCGTTAATGTGCGTATGGAGTGACCAGAAATGATACCGCAATTTAGTCATCATGTTTCCATTTTTAAGGATCTGTTCAGCTGTCTGTGTAGTTTGTTCACACGTACACATGGGTGACAGACCAGCTTTGAGTCTTCGTGAAAGATTGTCTGCTCTGCTGTTTACCGTTCAGAGACGGAAAATGATTACTTGTTTTGCACTATGAAAATAGTTGTCAGTGTCTCTGTAGTGGGCTTTCTTCTTGACGACCAAGATGTTGGTCCTCTTTTCATTGAAGTTTATAGATTGATTCGTATGCACGTGTGTTGTCCCCTAATTTGACAACGTGTTTGCTCTCACGTTTCTTGTTATGCCACAATATGTCAGTTTCCACCGCAATATTACTCTTCTGTTGGTATTCAATGCGTTTAGTGTGTGTGTGTGTGTGTGTGTTTTTTTTGTTTTTTTTTTCTCAATACAGTTGTTTGTCACCGCTGAGGGCTTTCGGAATTGAAAATGCATCACTGTGGAATACAAACTGTTGCCTATGACATTATGCTGATGCTGTAATGTTTAGGGCCTGCAATTCTTCTGAATATTTGTAGCAAAATATCCCAGTTAGTGTGCATGTGGATTAAGGTCTGCGATCTGGTCAGACCTTAATCTGTGTCGGACGATTCCAGTAGGTTGATGATTGCTCTCGGTTGCATAAAATTCAATCCATCCTTTCTCCTATAATCCTCTTCCTCTTTCAACACATGGTCCTCACATTTTTCCAGTAACTGTTATCAATATTTAATAGCGCGGACTGGATTGGTATCCTGACGTCAGACAATTTGAATATATTATTGTCAGCTGCCACCTGTCCTTTAATTTTAACCGACACATGTTCTGTAGGGTTAAAATGAGATTGGTACGGCGGAAGTCTCAAGCACCCATGACGATGCTCTTCTATCAACTTGTCGATTTGATATTTCTTGCTTTTTGACTTCTGTTTTAAAAGGGACAACAATTCTAGCTAGAAATATGTTTCTGGAAATGGTATGTTTTCCATTCGGAGTCATATCTTTATTGCTCCCTTTGTTCTCGATGCTGTAGGTATTTTGTCTTCTTGGGCAACAACATTGAAATCATCCATAGGCCATAATTGGACATGACGGTCTATCTAGGGATGGAAGCACAGTATTCTCGAGCCAATCTCTAAATACATTACCATTCATCTTATTATGATATTCCCTATTGTCTGTATGCTTTGATACGAACACGAGCCCAGCATTCTGTTGTAAGCCATTATGCGTACTACCTGCATGGGCCATGACCAAAAGCTGTCCTATACTACTGGGCACATATAGCTTTATCTGTCCATCCACTGATTGCCATTCCTTATCACTTGTGTGGTGCGCATTGATCCACATTTTATCCAAACACACTATGCCATAATTTTCTTTGCGCATTTCCCTTATTTCACGTAGGTATCTGCTTCTCATGGCTCCTAAATGCGGTTGCTCGCAAAGAATATTTCTACCCCCCTTGTACTTTCAAATAGTGAAGATAATGTCCTTATAATTTTCCACAAAGTTGTTTTGGATAGCTCTATGTTATTGTTCTTTCTGAACCAAACCCTAAGTTTTCTTACAGTCACTGTTTCTTTGGCATCCAGCATTTTTATAAAGCTGGATAATCCTGGATATAAATTCCAAAGCCTTTATAATTTTAGGAGTCTCCGTGGCGATGTGGTCAAGCCTTTTGACTCGGGCTCCAAAGGTCGTGGGTTCGATTCCAGGCCGCATCCTTCGGTTCACGAGTTAAATTTTTCAGAGACTTCTGTGGGTCGTCGCTAGAGCTGCGGAGTTCGTGCTTTGTACGATGCTTTCCGCGCTGCGGAAAGAGACCGAGCCATATGGGATAGAACCCGGTGCAATGAAGTCGACCCTGTCGAATATCAAGCGACTTTTTAAAGCATTTTTATAATAGCTCGCCTTATGACATCTTTGTCAAAGCTGTCGACGAAATGACCGTTTACTCAAACCCAATGCATGCATTGTTCTTTTTTCGGAATTTGTAATAGTATAAAACAGTTTCCTGCGATCAGCTCCTTGACAAACATATGTACACAACTTCATAGTGTATAATTTCGCATTCAATCCCATTGAAAAATATTCACACATGTCAAAGTTAGCGATAAGTGGTAAGATTTAAAAAAACACAAACATATTAATCAGGTTTCATGAAATAACCCACATTTTGAGACACCTCTGAATGAACAGTCCCAGTTTAAACAACGCGGGTAGTTGGCATAAGGCCAATCCCGTCAAAAAACGAACAATATTCAACACTGAGCGCTGATTGTCTGGCTACGCTGTAATACATTTAAAATTATGAATTTCATCTCTGACCCGTAAATTATATACCGCATATAAACAAACTTTGAAATCTGCTGTAAAATCTCCAGAACAAAGAAAATGTTTGTTGGGTGGACATAATGATAAGGTTATATACTAAATATCATAATTTTCCCTCAGTTGGTTACTGAGATATGGATGTTTATATTGGGGCAAATAAAAAAAAAAAAAGTACTATAATTGCTTGTTCATTGTCCAGTCTTCTGCGCCATACAGTAGTGTTGATTATACATAACATGCGACAATTTTCATGTGACAATTTTCATTTGGCAATTCACGAGGCTGTAAAAGTAAGCAGACGAACCCTTACACCATGTAAGGTGTAGTGGGCATATGGTGCTATATACACATTCTATAGACCCAGCGGCACTCCAGGGGTCAAGGGGTCAATTTCACGCCGGCCGCCTTCACTCCCCTAGACATGTCGTGGTACATATTTTAGTCTGGATAAAGTTACAGGCTGGTGGGCTAGGGGTATCCTTTATCACAAGTGACGTAAGGTGCCTCCTTCCCTCCGCTAGCCTACTGAACACCATTGGGCAACGTGGAATACCCGTTGTTAAGGATGTAAAGTGGGTTCAGCACGTGACATCACGATGTAGACGAACACGGTGACACATAAGTACACATTAGTACAATTTAAAGATGGCCTCCCCACTTTTGACATACACCAAAGAAAAGCAGCGTGTTTTGATAAGGGGAGGTGTGAAAAGTATATAAATTCATCGGCGAATGAAGTTCCAGTATGTTGATGCATGCCTGTCAGTCAAGCAAGTGTATGAGTGGAGTAGGGAGTTTCAAAAGGGCGTGCCTTCTGTGACCCGAGCAGTGACCACATACATTTTTTTTCTACCCAATTCGAAGCACTTTATCGGCGCTGGAACACATTCATTGAACGCAGTGGTGACTAAATCGAACAATGATACATATGTTCATAACTTTTTGTTTTCAGAATATATTCAATAAAGAAAGAAATATTTAAGGTTTCCATTTAAAGCCCCCTCGTGTATGTGTGTGTGTGCGTGTGCGTGTGTGTGTGTGCGTTTGCATGTGTGTGTGTGTGTGTGTGTGTGTGTGTGTGTGTGTATGTGTGTGTGTGTGTGTGTTATGGTTTTAACTAAAGTTTAGCAGAAATAATCAGTAGCACAAGCATCTTTTGTTTGTATTATCAAAGCGTTTAAAAACGATAGGATCGACTTAATTGCACTGGTTTCAATCTATATGGTTCTGTCTCTCTCCACAGGCCGGCCTGCCGAAAGTGTCGCACAAAGCACGAACTCCTTAGCGCCAGCGACGAGTCTTCGGGAGTCTTCGAGAAAACTGCACGCATGAGCCCTATGAAGGAGTCCGGAATCGAACCCACAATCTTCGGAGCGCAAGATAGGCGGTTTAAGCACTTAGGAACGTAGAACCTCGGGATTAGGCATCAGCCTAATAGAGCTTTAACTCATAGTCTTTCAGAGATTTCACAATCAACCAACCAACAACAGTATGTATCCGGGTTACAACCATTTTGTTGTATATTTCAGTTAACATTGAGCCATTATCTCGTGGAAGTAATTACACAACTTCGGACACAAATCACCTAAACATCCCGGGCCATTCTGCAAACAACAAAAGTAAGGACCACTGCTTTTATTTACACTGTCAGCTGGTATATTGCCTGTTTGAATTGATTTGTAAACGTTACTGTTGTTGCCACATATAGACAACGCAAAATCGCAAGACTTACGTCAAATGTACTAACACACACACACACACACACACATACACACACACACACACACACATACACACATACACATACACACATGCGGAGAGAGGGAGGACAAAGGGGGAGAGGCGGATAGACAGGGGGAGCGAAAGGGGAAGGGGAGACAAACACAGAGACAAGCACAAACACTTACTGACACCACATAGTCACACGTCGATACATACCCACACGCAAACACACATACATATATACAGATACATACATACACACACAGAAATGTGTGTGTATACAGACACAGACGCATATATACACGCACTTATAGACTCTCTGAATATAAACAGAAAAACAAGTTTAGGACCACCACAAGCACACTCGGACACACACACACACAAGCACACTCGGACACACAAACACAGGCACAGATATAGACCCACAGACCCATTCACACTCTGACACCCAAACAAACACACAGCAACAAACAGCCAAGAATCTCTAATATAGCCAAGAATCTCAAGTACAGCCAAGAATCTCAAGTACCGCCAAGAATCTCAAGTACAGCCAAGAATTACAAGTACGGCCATGAATCTCAACTACAGCCAATAATCTTAAGTAAAGCTAAGAATATCAAGAACAGATAAGATTTCACAATCAACCAATCAGCTCTCATGTCTTTGTTTCAGATTAATTTTGGTGTCTGTTTTTTTCTTTCTCCCAGGTACTACTGGAAGTGGAGAAACTACTTTAGGCAATGGCCGGTCAAAAACAACCACGAATAATTTTCCCAAGAACGAAAGTAAGAATAACTGTAGTTTAGAACTAAATTCTTATTCTAATAAATGCCTGCCTTGTGTTTATTCGTAACGTAATCTATGACTTCTGTGGCAATGCCCCTTAGCGGGTTCGAAACCAAATGCACGCGATGTGGAAGTAGACCGCATTTGTTAATTATTAATAATGGCAAGAGTGTCGGTCGTTCAGACAGCGGTGGCAAACTACTAAACGTAAACTTCCCTAGTAAATAGCAAACAAATAAAACAAAACATTAATTGCTGGGCTTGACTGCCATATCCTGTAAATGACACGCAACTAACTTTTTTGTCTGTTAAAGTCACATACACAAAATGATTTTTTGAAATGATTCCATAGATCTATGTTAAAAACACTTTGGACATATACAATGAATAGTGAAGGTGTAAAACAGTACAATATAGAAGCCTTAAACGCACAAAACAAAAGGTGTTTAATACATATTTACATAGACAACTTGGCACTCGTGGATGATTTGATCAGTATCGGCCGCCTTTACTTCCCAAGACATTTCCCGGAAGCCATTGTAGACTGAGCTGGGAGCACACATCCATTTTTTAAAACCGCACTCATGTGGTTTCGAACTCATGACCTCGAGGCCGGTAAGCGAAAGTCTAGATACTACACTAAATCGTCTTCCAATTTTATATAGTAGCAAAGAAATGAAGTTTTAGACTAACCAAATCACAGACAACAGAGAGATAACAGTCTTTAAATCAACTTCATAAGAAGAGACAGCCTGACACATTGAACAGCTGCCAGGAATATCAGATTAAATATATGGATTATAGATGAGATAACGGCTTCTTCCATGACCTTGTACAGGACGTCGCTTTCAACACCAGAAGATTTGTCACTTTTTGTGATTTACTTGGCAATGTTTATGTTTAGTAGTTTGCCAATGTTTTCTGTACGATCGACGCCTATAACATAGGAATAAAAGCAATGCCGTGTGCTTCAAAATTGTCTTCAGCTGATTTCGAACACATAGGAGATGTAAGTTCTAAAGTGTTAGCATGTACTCTAACATACACGCAGACATACACGCGCGCATTCACAGACACATACATACACATAGACAAAGTCTCACACACAAATACACACACACACTCACTTACACACAGACAAGCAGACACACGGTGATATATAAACATATACACTCACATACACAGAAATACTCACACAGACACACATTCACACACATTGTCACACATACAGACACACACACATTGTCACACATACAGACACACACACACACACACACACACAGAGAAATAGACACACATGAATACACACAAACACACATACATTGACGAACAGGCACACGAAGATGCACATGCAGATACACAAATACACACATGTACACAAACAGAGACACACAGAGACGAATAAACGCATATAGAAACGCACTGACACAGACACAAGGGTGGGTTGATCCACAGCACTCTACCCCAACCTCACAAGTCTCTTCCTGGCACGGTGGCTTGTCTTCGGTCTCGATATAAGACCTGTTCACATGTCCTTCAAACCCAGATTATGGCTTTCCCTAAGACAGTTTCCACATCCGTGAGGGTTTCTCATGCACGAGTCGCAACGTTATATATGCGATCATCTGCACACGTTGTTACATGAGATATTGTCGGAGATATAGGTCTACGCCTGGCTGACAGACTTAGACAACACTTCTCTGATATCAACAGTGGGGCCCAGAAACCAGTAGCCATACATTTCAACAGTTCTGACCACTGTGGCGTGGCCAATATGCAGGTCACGGCGATCAAATCGTGCGCATCTCACGAACACGATTGTAAGACATTAGCCCTTCCCCGCAGTTGTATAGTCCACTAACAAGTTAGTAGCATATCCTTTACAGGACGTCACAGTCAACCACAGTATTATTTTGCTGTTTGGGATTTCTTGACAAGTTTGCGCTCTATGGCTTGTCATTGCGTTCTGAGCGACCGGCGCTCATACTATTTTATGAGAGCCAACGCAGAACGGTCTGCATCCATATCGCCCCCAGCTGTATTTCGAGCACAGGATGCGGAATTGCGAACTGCGTCCGTGACACCTTCACCACAGAGACGGCTATATTGCTCACCTTTCGCTCATATGGGAGTTTCCCCTCCCCCGTACCCCTCCAGCGGTTGTTCCTCCACCGGGTGGCTTAGCTAATCCCTGATCTTCTGGCGTTATTGACCTCTAGTCCTTTGACCACCTAAACTACACATGCATTTAATTCCATCCACTGATAGACGCCCAAGACGTATTCAGCCATACAATGGTGCAGATAAGTAACCTTAATATTTTCATGCTGTGTTTTTCGTGTAGCTGTGTGTCTGTTTGTTTTTTGTATGTTCTGTGCTGACGAAGATTTTAGCCGCAACGTGCACTTTGTTAATTGTAGTCGTGTTCAAGTAAAGCTCCCAATCTACTTCTCGTTTTTGTTTTTTAGTGATTCACTCATTCACACAAACACTCAAAGACACACACACTCAAAGACACACACCTATATATAACAATATATACAAATACATAAGCACAGACACGCACTGGCGAATAATCGCATATACAAACACACAGACAACTAAAGACACACACCTAGATATAACAATATATTCAAATACATAAGCATAGACACATACAGACAAATAAACGCATATACAAACACACAAGCACGAACATACGCAGTCAAATACACAATCACAGGACTTGCAAATACACGGAAGCACATACGGACGCACACATACATAAAACTGTCAGATACACACGCACACACACACACACAGGCGCATACACACAGACAGGTAATCACAGACATACACAGACACGTATACACTTACACACACACACACAAATACACACACACGTACACACATACTCAGAAATAGATTAACACACGTGCGCTGACACACATACAGACACACACAAACACACACACACACACACACACACATATACATACACGCGCGCGTAGACCAGAAACCCCAAGATATACATAGACACCGACATTTTAACATAGTCACCGACACACATACACGCTCACATACGACTATATTTACAGACACACACACACACACACACACACACAGAGAAAGCCACACAAACAGACACACTTATGCAGAAACACATACACAAACAAAGACACGTGTACTTATCCATACAGACACACGCACAGGCATAAAGTTACTTATCCACACAGACACACATAGGCACACTCACACAAAGAGATACACATTCGCAGACACACATAGAAACTTTCACACACACATACACATACACACAATCACAGAAACACACAGGACAAACACTCACACACAGAAATCGAGACAACAAACACAGAGCAGTCCCGTCGTCATGCAATTATGCACACGTCCAATGTCAGAATCACATACTTCAACTGTGAATATCAATTAGGCAATTCCAGATGAAACATGTGAAAATAAAATTTAGTGTTGTAACAATAGCAGCTAAGTATTTAATAATTAATACGGCAGTTACATCTACCATGGTTTGTCAAATAGTTGAAACAGTTTTGAGGATCTGGAGAGCAAATAAAAATTACCACATTAACAAGTTAGTCGCATATCCTTTACATGACATCGCAGTCAACCCCATCATTTTAAAACTGTTTTTGATTTCTTAGGAAGTTTACGTTCAGTTGTTTGCCATTGCTTTCTTAACGACAGGGGCACATACTATTGTATAAACACCTGCGTTGGCGGTCTGCTTCCAAATCCCTCGCAGATGTTTTACGAACGTGGTATGTCAGATTGCGAATCGCGTTCGTAATACCTTCACGGCAGCGCCAATCCCAAAACATCTCGTCGTGGCAGTCGTAAAGTTTGAACTTAAATAGCTCTTAAACAATTCTTAGACTGACATTATTTTACACGATCTTTTCGTCCAAGAAAGCTAGCTCATTAACAGTAACATGCCCCATAAAAAGGTTGTTGTATATCCTTTACACGACACCACAGTCAACCCCAACATTTTTTTTTGGGGGGGGTTTTGTTGCTATTTATGATTTCTTGGCAAGTTTACGTTCAGTAGTTTGCCACTGCTTTCTGAATGACTGGAACTCAGACCATTAAATGAAAACCAACACAAGGTGATCAGCTGCCAGATCCCCCCATCCCTACCCCCCAAACTTTGTTTAGAACGCGGTATTAGGGATTACGAATGCATACCCCAAAACATGAACGAATATAGAGGCATGAAATGCTAAAGTGATTCAGTAATAAAAGGCGTGGCTCTATGAAGAAGAGGTTGAGATATATCAATACGATATTTGACACATAGCATTAAAGACACAAGCTAGATGAAAAGTCATAAGGCAAGAGAGCTAATGAAGAATCTAGAGTCTTATCGGCGGGTTGTGGTCAACGCGAAGTTCTGCAATTGACCTGCTATGTGATGGTCATTCAGAAAGCCGTATGCCGTACATGTCATGCCTGTCCTCAACCAACTACTGACAACAGGCACCAACCATCATTTGGTTAACTACCAGTGAGAGTCAAACTGGTTTTGTAGCCTTTTAATTTGCTAATTCCAATTCTCTCTCTTTCTTTCTCTTTCTCTGGTTTTATTTTTTTACTCTCTCTCTCTCTCTCTCTCTCTCTCTCTCTCTCTCTCTCTCTCTCTCTCTCTCTCTCTCTCTCTCTCTCTCTCTCTCTCACACACACACACACACACACACACACTCGTTCTTTCTCTTTATCTCGCTCTCTCTGATTTCTTTCTCTTTATATATCTTTCTCGCTATCTCGCTAGCTCTCCCCCCTCTCTCTCTCTCTCTCTCTCTCTCTCTCTCTCTCTCTCTCTCTCTCTCTCTCTCTCTCTTGCTTTCTTTACCTCTCTCTCCTCTTCTCTCTCTCCTTGTCTCTTGCTCTCTCTCTCTCAGTCTCTCTCTCTGTCTCTCTCTCTCTCTCTCTCTCTCTCTCTCCAAGTCCTGTAAGCTCTGCCTTAATCTGTACCCTAATATTCTTGCATGCCTGTGTTTACTACCTGGTTCTCGGGTGTCATTTTTCGTGTTTTCCCTCATGTTGTGCTCCAATGTTTTAAATGTTGCCAGCGTCCGTGGCCAAGATGTAGCGAACGCGATTCGCAATCCCTCATACCAAGTTCGAAATCAATTTTAGGGAATATGGAACCAAGCCGCCTTGTATTGATTTTTAACAATGGTATGAGCGTCGGTCATTCAGAAAGCAACAGCAAACTACTGAACATAAACTTGCCCTGTAAGTCACAAACAACCTAACAATTATGAGGTTGATTGCCACGTTCCGTAAAGAAATATTAGTCATCTACATCTCACATTATAATTAAACAAAAGTATCTTAGCTTTTTTTTTTTTAAAACATGTACTTTTCCCATTACTTCTGAAAAGAAAAGCGTCTGAAATTATGTTCCATGCGATACCATAAACTTTCAGATAACAGGCAAGGCACAGATAGTGGTCACTTGGACGTGGCAATCCCCGTAGCTCTCGCCACCGCAGCAATCGTCATGAGTATTTGCTGCATTACCTGTCTTGTGTGTGGGATGATCTTGTATCGGAAAAGAGGTGGGTTTCACTCAGTTTGTACGCAGCAACTCAACATATATCTATGTTCAATTAACACTCATATAACCACAGTAGTTTTTGATAAATTACAGCCCCAAATCATTATTACGTTTTATATACGGAGTAGGCGGAAAGGAAGTTAGGCTTATTAGTAACCTGTACTGGGAACAAGTGGCGACAATTAGATAAGGAAATAAATTTTCATCGCGCAATCAGTTAAGAAGAGCAGTACTGCAGAGATGAATGTTATCCCCGCCCTCTTTAACTAATGCACCGAAAGAGTTGTTTAAACAGTTGAAGAACTTCCTTGACTTAACATCAACGGAAGAATCATAAACAATTTGGAGGTCAGGACGGCCGAATAGATAAGGACGATCGTTCTTAAACATCCGGTGTGTTGATTCTGAGGAAACGGGTTCAATCCCTACATAGGTCAGTTGGACTAACATTTTGACTTCTCATTCTTGACTTTGGGACACAAATTACAAAATACTTCTGAAGTCGGAGTGGGTTCTCTTGATGACGAGGGACACTGGTAATAGGGAAAGCTAATTCACACGCACAAGTCTGCCCAGTGTATTATAATTAATAACCACATGTATGGACTACGCTTGAGTTCAAAGCCAGCTAACGAAAAGAAAATCATTGTTAGGTATGCTGATCAGTTACTAGCAGAAAGCGAGCAAGAGTTACAAAAACTAGTTGCAGCAAGTAAATAAGTATTGTACAGAATGCTGCTTAGATATTAATATCCATAAAACTAAACCTATGATAATTAGCAGTGGAATAAAGAGGCTATCAATGAACATCACAGTCTCATCTCATCTCATCATGTTCCTCTTGTACCTTGCGGTGTCGAGGTGAAGTATAAACTTCGTGAGAGTGCCCGGTTATGGGCTTCGTATATCGACATTCCCATGGATTCTGTTATTCCCTCAGTCCAACGTTTACGTGGTCTGCCTCTTCCTCTGTTTCCATCTGGTCTGTACATCATTGCTTGTTGTGGCATGCTGTTGACTGGTAGCCTACTTGCATGGCCAAACCATTTGACTTGCTGCTTTCTAATAAAATCTAGAGCAGCTTTAACCCCTACTTTAGTCCTGATTTCTTCATTTCTGATCTTATCTCTTCTTGATACGTTGAGTATTCTTCTCAGAAACCTCATTTCTGTTGTTGTGATTTTTCTTTTCTCTTTTTCTGTCATTGTCCAGGTTTGGCATTGGTAGCAGAGAGTTGGTAGGAAGATTGTGTTGTAAAGTGCTTTCTTAGTAGTTATTGATACATGTTTGTTCTTTAGTATTGGTGCCATTTGTCCAATGAGTTGATTTGCCTTATTGCACCTATTTTCGATCTCGTCTTCTGATCTGCCATTTGATGATATTATACTTCCTAGGTACTTGAAGCTCTTTACTTGTTTCAAGGGATGTTCGTTTAGGTGAATTGTTGCTGTTTGTTCTTCTTTAGTTATAGTCATTACCTCTGTTTTGCTTGTGCTAATTTTCATGTTATGTTCCCTACACATTTCGTTTAGACTATTCATGTGGTCTTGTAATTCAGCTTCTGATTTTGCTATTAGTGCTTGGTCGTCCGCAAACAGGAGTTCTCTAATGGTTAGATTTGCAGATGGTTCTTCTTCTGTGTTCTCGTCATGCGGTATTCTTGCTGTCTCTGCTTGGCTGGTTTCTTTACATATGTTGTCTATATATGTTATGAACAAGAGAGGGGACAGGACACAACCTTGTCGTACTCCAGATCTTATGGTGAAGGGTTCTGAGTGTTCTCCAGTTGCTCTCACTATGCATTCACTGTTGTTGTATAAACTTCTGCATAGGTTTGGAACATCACAGTAAACAGGGAAATTTAGCTTCTATTGTCTTGGGTGATAGAAGAAGTGGAACAGAAATCAAAAAGAGAACAGGAATAGCCTAAAATCTGTTCAACAACATGATATCAGAATTAACATCTAGAGGGATAAACAATGCAATAAAAATGAAAATTGTCAAATGTTATGTGTATTCAACACTACTATATGGCCCAGAAGTCTGGACAATGAACAAGCAATTAGAAAGTTGAATATATGCCCTGGAGATGTGGATATAAAGACGAATGTGGTGTATTTCATGGACACAAAAACAGTCAAATACAGAGTTTCTAGATAAACTGTTAATAAAAAGAATGTTGATGAAAGAAATAAAAACGAGCCACGTTAAAAAATATAACACTTTTATTAAAAAAACAATACTGGAAATTAAGGCTGAAGGTAAGAAGCGATCAAGGGGTAGACAACTATACAAGTGCGAAGATAAGATCAAGAGATGGGCGAATATCAGCCTGACAGAATGTACAGTCAAGGCGAGAGACAGATAATCTTGAGGATCCATTGCAGCCAACCTTCATTGTGAAATACAGCACTTGATTGATTGACTGAATAATATATACATACACATACACATAACATACATATGCACACACACACACACACACACACACACACACATATATATATATATATATATATATATATATATATATATATATATATATATATATATATATACACACACACAGTATTTGTACAGTATTTCGACATTGATTGCTCAGCGGCCGCCGCTCACACCATTTTGATATTCAACGCAAAGCGGTCTGCTTCAAAATGACCTGCGGCTGACTTCGAACACACTATGTCGGGATTTTAAACTGCGTTCACTATTCCACTAAACCATAGAACATTATAAATTACTTTACATTTCACTGAGACATGAGTTACTTTACCCTCTTGTTTGATTGAGATAAGGGTCACATCTCACACTCCGTAATGGGTGTATATTGCTAACCCTTATATTATTACAGACCAATCGGCACCCTAAAGGTTATATGATCAATATCATACCTGCTGCCTTTACCTCCCAAGGCATTTTCGGTGTCCATTTTAGAAAAGGTCGACCAGATCTATTTTAAAATCACTTCGATACGGATTCGACCAGAAGGGCGGCAGGCACGCACTCTCATCATTTCTACGCCGTTATTTTAACTCCTTTCGATCCAAGAATAACATTAGTTTGAAAGACCGCTGTAGACTCAAGACTATCACCAAGTCTGACAAAGGTCAATACTATCACCAAGTCTCACAATGGTCAATACTATCAGCAAGTCTCACAATGGTCAAGACTATCAACACGTCTCACAATGGGCAAGATTATCAACAAGCCTAACAATGGCCAATATTATCACCAAGTACCACGATGGTCAACACTATCACCAAGTCTCAAGATGTCTTATACCTATATCTAGTCTGACAGTGGCCAGTCTGTAAGGCACCTGATAATAATGATGCAAACGTTAAGCTTTGTGGCAAAGGGCTTGCGAACGCAATTCGCAATCTAGCATGCCGCGTTCGAAACCGAGCTGCGGGCGATTTGGAAGCTGGCCGCCATGCGTTGGCTTTACAGTGGTTTGAGCGTCTGTCGTTCAGAAAACAATGACAACTGCTGAACGTAAACTTGTCAAAAAATCACAAACAGCCATAAAATTATAGGGTTGACTGCGACGTTATGTAGAGCATATGCATCTAACTTTTTTTTGTTTCAATGTTGTGAGCTGGTTTCTAATTTTATATATATATATATATATATATATATATATATATATATATATATATATATATATATATATATATATATATATATATATACTAGCTGACCCGGCCCGGCTTCGCCCAGACCCTGGTGGGGAGCATCTCATTTAATTCATATAAGTAGTCATATAAGTTCTCGTTCCCGTTACCGACTATCTGTCTGACTGTCTGTCTGTCTGTCTGTCTGTCTGACCCGGCCCGTCTTCGCCCAGACCTTGATGGGGAGAATCTCATTTAATTCATATAAGTAGTCATATAAGTTCCCGTTCCGACTATCTATCTGTCTGTCTGTCTGACCCGGCATCGCCCAACTCCTGGTGGGGAGAATCTCATTTAATTAATATAAGTAGTCATATAAGTTCCCGTTCCCGACTGTCTGTCTGTCTGTCTGTCTGTCTGTCTGTCTGTCTGTCTGTCTGTCTATCTATCTATCTGTCTGTCTGTCTGACCCGGCCCAGCCCATGGTGGAGAGCATCTCATTTAAATTATATAAGTAGTCATATAAGATCCCGTTCCCGACTATCTGTCTGACTGTATGTCTGTCTTGGGTAAATGGAGGAGGGAGGAGGAAGAGGGAGGTGGAGGAGGGAGGAGGAGGAAAAAGAAAAAAAAACTATGACAGTTGACAGCTCTGGAATGAAAGGAAGGCGTGTAGAAAATTTCATCTCAATCGGATGGGCCGTTCGCGAACAAATAAAGGACATACATATTACATACATACATATATACATATACACATACACTTTGTTTTATATATATATATATATATATATATATATATATATATATATATATATATATATATATATATATATATATATATATATATATATATTCATGTATTCACATTTATATTTCAGAAAAAATCATTACAAGTATAAGGTAAGTGACATTTCACAACTTTCTCCTTTGCTCGTTTCCCGGAAAGTTTGCGAGTCGTCATTGAGTATTCAACTGTATTTCTCTTTATAGTTAGTTAGTTAGTTAGTTAGTCGACAGATCATCCTCGTTGCACATCGGACCATTCAGTCCATAAGTGCTCGGATCCCCTCCTCAGCAAATCCCGCAGCGTGTAGCGGCTAACGACGCCAGTTCTGTGTTGGTTTATCAATCTTCTTTGGCTTCCTGCGTAGTGTTCTTGTTTGGCCACCCCTCTTTTAATTTGCTGCTCTCGCAGTCTGGCCATTGTTGTAGATTCACAGTCATCACTTGGTTCTTGCAAAAGTCTCACCTCTCGTAGAGCACTCAGAATGTCAGCCTGGTCCATGGCGCGTCCGCCCTCCACAGTAGCCTCACCTGCGAGCTTGTCAGCCCGCTCATTTCCTTGTACTCCCGCATGACCTGGCACGAAGATGAAACTAATCTTTGCCAGCCGAGACCGCTCCAGAGGCAGCAACCATTCTCTTCGGATCGACCCCTCCTCTATCCTCTTGATCATGTTCATTGAGTCGCTAAGGAAACAAGCCCTAGTGAATGTCTGTGTCTCGAGCCATGTTATTGCTTTACTTACTGCCATGACTTCCATGGTCAGGCTACTTGTGGTTTCAGTGAAAGCACCAGAGTCCTCCTTCACAATTCTCCCTCCGGCCCGAGCTGTAAAGGCCCATGAGCTTCTCACATGTCGGACGACCGACCCATCTGTGTAGATGACCGCGTCACTGTCTAGCGAATTCTCGAAAATCAACGCTTGTACTTCAGCCTCCACAGCAGCCGGATTTTCTTGTCTGCATTTTCTATCTAGTTGGATGCAAACTGAAAAGGATGTGCAGAAGTCTGTTGGCACTTGCACCCACTCCTCGCCAGGTTCTAAGTCCTCAAGTGAACACACCTGTTGAAGAATGTCTTCGGCTTGACCCATCCACGACCGTCCTCTTTTTAACCTGCTGCCCTTCACCTTCCTAATTTCACTATGCAGTGGATGCTGTGTGTTTGCGTTAATTCTGAGGTAGGCGCGTGCCCTGCAAACTTGCATTCTCTCTTCAATGGTTGGAAAATCAAGAAGGTAGCGCATCGCCCTGCATGCTGTATCTCTTGTACATCCAAGAATAATGCGCATAGCTTCATTCTGTATCCTTTCCATCCTTTCTATCTGCTTATGGCTGAGAGTCAGGATTGCCATTGCATACTCCAAAACAGACATGACCAGCCCCTCGTACAGAAGACATAGATGGCGCTGCTCACAGTTTGCTGCCGCCATCACCCGCATCGCTGCCAAGCCCCGCTTGGCCTTTGTTATCACCTGGTCTATGTGCACATTATAAGCAAGGCTTCGATCAAACCGTATCCCCAGGTAATTCATTGCCTGCGTTCTTTCCACCGTCTCTGAACACAGCATTACAGTTGGTGTTGGATTGTTGACAATATGATTATTCAACGAGAACCAAGTCACTGTTGCCTTTGTTGGGTTGACCATTGCCCCAGCTTCATCACACCAAGTACTTATGCGATTGAGTTCGGTTTGTAGTTCCACAGCAACCTCCTCTCTATCCTTACCCTGACGATACACTAAAACATCATCGGCATATGACAATGTCCTGCCAGGTCCAGTGATCTGCTCACTGGTGATTCTCACTGTGTAGGCGTTGAACAGTACCGGAGATAATGGTGATCCCTGTGGTAGGCCAGGATATATTGTTGTTGGTTCCGAAGTCCAACTGCCACATCTAAAAACTACTTTCCGTTGGAAGAGGGCTGCAGCGATCCAACTAAGGAGGAATGGACTTACGTTTAGTTCAAGAAGCTGAAACATTAAAAAATCCAGTGGTACTCTGTTGTATGCGTCCTCAAGATCAATCGCTGCAGCAACAGTTTCAGTGCCTGAGTGGAAACCTTCATAGACATCATGGGCAAAGACTGCTGCATTGGTCCAGGTTTCTCTTTTTGGACGGTACCCACCCAGGGTAGGTGGGAAAACACCTTGCCTCTCTAGTTGGCTTGATATTTTCCTGGCAATTACCTTCTCCAGCAGCTTGCCTACTGTATTCTGCATGGTTATAATTCGATATCCCTGAATTTTTTTGTGGTCTTTGTCAGGCTTCGGCAAGGGAACCAGATAGCTATGTAACCATTCCTCCTTGATGCTAGCACTCCCTATACTGTTGTTGTACATGTCTGCTAGTTTCTCTAGCTCATTGTCGGTACACCTATTTATGTCGTCGTATCTTATGCCATCAGGACCTGGAGCACTGTTTTTTGATCGTCGAAGCACAGCCTTGATTTCTTTCACTGTCACTGTGTCTTCATCCGAAGTGTTCTGGGCCTTGCATCTGTCTGAGGTGACCTCCTTGGCCAGATTCCGGCCTCCCATGTCTGTCTGGTTGCTCTGCTCAAGGTAGCGTTCAAAGAGGGCTTTGCCCTTGTCCTCATCAGTCCTCTGCCAGATGAGGTCAGCACCTTGGAAGTCAGAAATGCTCTTATTCTTGACTACCCCACTCATGCTTTTATGTAGTCGCCAGAACAATTTCAGTGACTTGTCTGTGCTTACTCTTTGACACACCTCTGCCCATTTTTCGCTTTTAACCACCTTGACCAGTTTTTTTAAATAGCTTACTTTTGTGTGCATCTCTCTTTCTAAGTGCAAGCAGGGACTAGGATGACCAGCTCTGTTCTTCTTGGCATTTTGCCATCTCCTTACAGCACTACGCTTATCCACCCAAGCCTTCTCCACCTCGAAACTCCACCACGGTGGCTGCTCCCAGCTTTTTCTCCTGCCCTGAAACGTTCTGCGCTTGTCACGTCTTATTTTGCTCACCACATCTTGCCCTGTACTGTCATACTGGAACGTCTTTACCTTTAGCTTGTGCTGCCTGGTTCTGCCTTTCTCCACCAATATGCTGCAAGGGTGGTGGTCGCTGCCATGGTGTCCTAGGACACCCCATCTACACACTGTAGTGAGTGAAGGTGAAACTAGCGCCAGATCAATAGCACTGTCCTCATCGCCTGGACGGCTTGCTGTCCTGGTGACACAGCCACTGTTGATACAAACCAGGTCGATGGTTTCCAGTGCAGTCTCGAGCTCCTCCCCTTGTGTATTGGAGGAAGTGTTTCCCCATGATCTGCCTTTAGCGTTGAAGTCACCACAGAAAATAACATTTCTCTCGTGGCCTAATATGCCACTTAAGCACTGCCACTTCTGGGCGTCCACACTCGCATTGCGGGCATAAACATTAACCAACACGAATGGTATACTGGAATGAACTCTCAACGCCTGTATTTGTATATCGTCACTGTCCCAACTGGACATGTCTAGCTCTGACACCACCATGCTGTCGCGAACGAGAATCGCCGTTCCCAGATGTCGTCTGTTGTAGAAACATTTGAAGCCGGCAATTCGGAGTAGCTGATCGCCCAGTCTCGTCTCCTGGAGTGCTACAATGTCGTTCCTGTAAACTAGGGTTTCTAAAATAGAGCCCCGTTGTTTTACACTGGCACAGTTCCAATATAGAATACGGATGTTCCTGAGTCCTAGACGGTGACACTTGAGTCTAAAACGTCTCAAACCCCCGCGCTTACCTTGCTTCTTTGTCCCTGCGCGGCTACCACGCCGCTTCGTTATGTTGACTGTTGATCGCTCGGAAAGAAGACGTTCTTCCGCCATGTTGAAAAAACGTAAACACAGACTGCTGATAACCACACACGCTGCTGAAAATTCACTCAAGGATGGCTTCGCTCGATGCACGAACTCCGTAGCACCCGCGCAGATCTTGAGTAGAAACTCCTGGTTTTACATCCTGGCACACCAATTACACGCAAGAGATGAATAAATCCATCCCTTTCGCGAAAAAGTTAACGAACACAAAACAACACGACCGTCCGTCGCCATCTTGAAACCGGAAGTCTCTTTATAACGTGTTCACATCATCTTGACTGTTTACGTCTAATTTCTCTAACCAGTTTAAGGTGTTCATGTGTTTCTTAAAGGACTGTCTCATTCGCATTTCTGTCTGCCCATGGTATTCTTTGCCTGTTTCTCAGAAACCATAATGTAGACCCCGAGGTAGACCAAGAAGGCGGTGGAGAGATAATATACATACAGACCTACAAGCACTTGGAATCAACGACTGGCAAGAGAAGGTCCACCAGAGAGACGAATGGAGACAGATTGTATTTGCAGCAAAGAACCTCAATGGCTCGGAATGCTGAAGAAGAAGAGACTAGATGTATTCAGTTTGTCTGCTGATTGTCCATGTCTCACACGTAAAGTAAAGTAAATAAGGGACCCCTTACAAACGTTAAGGCGCACTAGGCATGCGGTGGTAGGCCAGTACATGCATGAACCAATCAGCCCATGGTCTCACGCGCCCTCCCTTACTCCCAAGACATTTCCTAGTACATGTCTAGACTGAGTGGACCCCATGGTGAAAGGGTTACAAACACAACTTGCAGTCCCGCATAACGCGTTCACAACACAGCTGCGGGCGATTGGCAGCAGACCCTTGCGCTGGTTTTCATAAATGGTATGAGTGCCGGTCTTTAAGAAACGAAAGAGAAACTACTGAACGTAATCTTGCCAAGAAATCACAAACAGCCAAAAATTACAAGGGTTGAATGCGACGTCCTGTAAAGTATATGCAATTTCTTTTTTTTTTTCATCTTTCCTCGTAGTTCTGAATGTCGGTCTGATCCTCTGATTACACCCTGTAGCGTGGGAGTAAATCTCTACATCAACCTCAATCCCAAAGATGCTGGTACTTTTCGTGGCTCTGACGAATTGATCGCCAATGTATTAGGGAAAAGAGTTAAAACTTTGTATATGTCTCCTAGGAGATTCACACTTACCCAACCATCCCAGCCCATGTAAGAGTCAGATCAGACAAAAACGAAACGCATGTCCTTTGCAAAACGTTGCAACCAACCCCAACATGTATTGGTTGTTTGTGGTTTACTTAGACAATCTATTTCAGTAGTTTCATCATCATAAAGTGTCATGCCGAAAGGCGTGGGCGATCATAGTTCTCAATCTCACACGGTCACTAGAGTCTCGAATCAGATCTATTTTCTTGTCCTAACCATGCCATGCTGCCAAACCATACTATCCCTTTGTGACGCTCTGCGATTTAACGAATCATGATGAATCAATAGTTTGCCATTCAATTTCTAAACGGCCAACGCCTCATACAATTAAAAACAACGCAGACAGATCTATTTCCCAATCACCCTTTCTCATTTCGAAACCTGGACTCGGTCTGTCAGGGAATTATAAAACTGCGTTTGTCACTATCCCTTAAGCCACGGCGTCAGTCAGAACAGACAAGGAACTTTTATTGGGGAGCCCAAAGATTGCCCCAGCCCTGGTAACTGCGCTTTATGTTAACAGTTCCTTAAATGACTATTACTAGGTTGCATACCACACTCTCATAATCTTGACCTCGTATCGCTAGGTTACTTTCAGTTTCCTTTACTCTGTCAGTTCCGGGCATCTCGTGACTTAACACCTCTGTCTTATGTGTCACTTTAGTTACTTCTGTCTCAATTAATACGCACTTAAAATGGTTCTGTCCTGGTTGATACTTTAGATATGTATGGCTTAATTATTATCTTCAGACGTAATGTATTGCTTGTCATTTTAGTTATTTTTGTCATAGTTATTACTTTAAACCTTTCTGTCATATTTGTTAGTCTGGGTGTTTATGTTTCAGTTTTTACTTTAAATGTTTCTGTTTTGTTTGTTACTTTAGTTATTTATCCCAGCGACACGCTAGGAAATTACACCACTTCCACAAGTCTGCCTCGGGAAGGTATTAAAGATTAAATGGCAAGACAAGATCCCAGACACTGAAGTCCTGGAAAGAGCGTCTATGCCCAGTATCCACACTCTCCTAATGAAGAATCAGATTCGCTGGGCTGGTCACTTGACTCTCGTGCCAGATCACAGGCTCCCTAAACGAATTTTGTACGGCTAACTGCGTTGTTGTAAACGCTGCCAAGACATTCAGAGGAAACGCTTTAAAGACACTCTAAAGATCTTACTAATAGTTAGTTAGTTAGTTAGTTAGTTAGTTAGTTAGTTAGTTAGTTAGTTAGTTAGTTAGTTAGTTAGTTAGTTAGTTAGTTAGTTAGTTAGTTAGTTAGTTAGTTAGTCGAGGTTCCAACTTCACGGCAACGGGTCGTCCCCATTATGCTCCATTCCCGTGCCAGCGAATATCACACAAAATGTTCGACACTGTCCAATGTGAAAAGTGGAACAGACAGGAGTCTCGGCAATCCAACAGCTCGCACAGGTACACTGTGCAGAATGCCGCCGTCAGAATGTCAACACAAAATTCATCCACGAATCATCGTTGATGGACTCGGCAGTCACCAGAAAGACCTCATTGACCCGGGTTTTCTCACATGGCTCGGTCTCTTACCGCAGGGCGGTCCACCGAAAGTGTCGCACAAAGCACGAACTCCACAGATTCAGCTCCGACTCCCAGGAGTCTCCCGAAAAATGCACTCGGTAAGTGAAAGGGCAAAACAGTCAATTCAGCAACCGCTGGTAGCCATCGTTCCGAACATGCAGCTCACTGTACAGGGCAGATGCAAAAGCATTCCACGCGAATTTCACAGCTCACGGTGTCGCCCACACACTCACTGAGTAGCAGAGCGACGGAACCATGTACTACCAGTCCAACACGAGGAAAATGCGATTGCAAACCGTAGTCACAAGCATAAACACGCCATGGGCCTTATCGGCTCAACGCCTAACCGCCATGCTGACGATCTCACTAAAAGCTTCTGGAATTCATTTGGGAGACTGCTGCCAAAGACCGAAATTCGTAGCGTGCATCATTACGCAAGGGTGCAGTCACTTGTGAAGCAAACAGGACTGCAAGAGCTGTGAAGAAAAGGATGGAAAGAAAAACCACTGAAGGAGATCCTCCTCCTGGAACGTCAAGCATTCTTTGCCCACATTGTCAAAGAACATTTCGAGCCAAAATAGGCCTTATCAGCCATCTTAGAACTCCTGGCTCCATACCTTCAACCCCATTGGATGAAATGGATGGTTATCATCATTCTTGATGGATGAACAACAACAGTTATTTATGTCTTAATTATTAACTTAATCGTTTATGTCCTGATTGTTACTGTAAATATGTCCGCCATAGTTATTACTTTGTGGCAAAAGGGATAGTGAATCGCATTTTAAAAACTCTGTCCTACCGAGTCGAGGGTTCGGAATCAGACCGCTTTGCGTTGATTTCGACGGCAGGAGCTTTCTGCTATTCAGACTGCAATGGCAAACTAATGAAATAGAACTGCCTCCATCCTTCCATCATTTTCCATGCCACTAAGCTTGTGCGGTCATGTTTTGCCATCTCACTCGATCGCCAGAGTCGTGGATCAGCCCCGTTTTCATGTCTCGACCATGCCACGTGGCCAAGCCATCCAAGTATTTACATCTCGGTCTTTCCTTTGGTCTCTTTCCTTCGATCTTGCCAGTTGTCACCAAGTTCTAAAATTCATTTCTTCTCATAACATGTCCAACAAATGTTGACTGTCTACGTCTAATGACTCTAATCAGTTTACGATCTTCATTTGTTTCTTAAAGGACTTGCCTAGAAAATCACAAATAACCAATAAATATTGGGGCTGATGGCAACGTTCTTTAAGGGACATGCAACTAACTTTTAAGTTTTTACTTTAAACATTTATTACTCAAAATATTCAGCATTAGTTATTGGTTTAAATTTTTTCTGTCTTGGTTGTTACTTTAGTTATTTCTGTCTAGTTATTAATTTACAGATTTCTGTCTTTATTATTAATTTAAATGTTTGTGTCCTAGTTATCACTTTAAATGTGTGTGTCTAAGCTGTTACTTTAAATGTTTCTGTCAGTGTTCTTGTTTTAACTATTTTCGCCTTTGTTATTACTTTAAATATTTCTGTCTTAGTCTGTCTTAGTTGTTACTTTAAATGTTTCTGTCTTTGTTATTACCTTATACATTCCTGTCTATAGTGTTATTTTAAATGTATGTGTAAAGTATTAATTGTATTGATTCTGTTATGGTTGTTACTAAAAATAACTATATCTTAGTTATTTAAAAAAAACATGTAACAGTTAGGACGTTAGGCTCCCAATGTCATGAGCCCTGTGGGACTGGGTTTAATTTCGGATGTATTCTTTATCTGTGGGAGGGAAAGACTGACCACTTATTCTTGCCTGCACTCAGGACTTCAAACAATGTGCTGGCCCTAACACTTCACATACCTACAACAGGTTTCCGCTAATAGAGTGGGAAGCAGTGAGTTCTAGAATGACAACAACAATATTTAAAACCACAGAACGAAAGAAAATAAACCTGAGTGTGCTAAGCGCCAAGGAATGATAAGAAGGAATCAGTTAGGTGGGCATTTTACATGAAACTTCAAAGTCAAAAACTGTCATTCACTGCCAATATAGTACCTTGCGGCGATGGCAAAGAAGTATTTGAACCTGAGGAATTAAGACCGCCTGGCTAGTGCAGTCACCGCGAACTGTGAAGGTTAGACTTTTCTTTTTCCCTGACAGAAAAAAACTTCCAAGTATTCTAGATAATTAAGAAAAGTTGCAATGTAAGATTTTCTATGGGTAGCCTAACTTCCCAAGGAGGATCGGATAACACTGGCTATGAAATGATCATTGGAGAATCCAGGTTTGCGGTAATGAACGAAAATTGAGGCTTATGCATTGCTTTTTGTGCAGTGAATCAGTGTATCTTAGGCGGAAGTGTTTCTACAATAAAATAATACGTAAAGCATTGTGGGTAATACGAGACCACGAAATAGAAAATCAAATTGATAATATCTGTATTAAGAAGAAATTTAGATTATCTTTACATCGCGAAACAAATTTAGAGGTGAAGACGTAGATTCTTATCACCATCTGCTTATAACCAAATGAAACTGAACCTAGAGAAACATATAACATCATCTAAACATTGGAATTAATCGAATTCAACATATCTACGGTGTGAAGTGCTAGAATCAACACATTATGTAAGTCTGAATGCTCGGCGGAATAGGTGGCTGGTTCTTCTCTCATTTAACGCATGACGAACACTGGAAACGAAACCTCGCTGGAACTGGATCATGACATTATTATCGTAGCCTCCTAGCGATTACACTAACTAGCATGATGGTACTGATAAACTAAGTTTTCATTTATAGGAAGATCAGCATACCTGTTGACAGTACAGCAACCGGTTTAGATTCAGGTAGGTGTAAGCAAGTGTGCTGTTGATATGTCCCTGTGCATGTATTTGTTATGTTTTAAGAGGTTTATGTTACTTATGATACCAAACCTTAGACTGTTAGGGTGAAAAAACTAGTGCCTGGATAAGGCACCTTAGTACTAAGCCTGACCTGAAGTATAGAGACCAAATGTTGCCCACGCAGTATGATTCCTCTCTCGGCCTGTCTAGTTTACTTCAGAGGATAGGTAACACCGATACACCTGGAGTAAGACTAACTGCAGAAACTACCGGATCAGCAAAGCAATGCTGTAACTATCCGCCTGTCAGAGTTTCGATCCTAGACCAATTGCCAAATCATGGCTTAGGGTCTGGTCTGTCCTGCCGTTACATTTAGTCTTTAGGTTGCATTTCCTCACACCAAGATAAGGTTTGTACCCTCTCAGTTGCGCTCCTCCACCCAAAGCCGTTGATACAATGTGGGGTGTCAAGCTTGGTGAGCGTCGCCCAACATTCGGCTCTAGTAGAAAGCAGGTAGTACCGTCTACTGTCATACGGTGGCTTAGTCATATTTGACGAACACCTGACAATATAATGAAATGAGAACATTAGATGCAAATATAAAAAGGGAACAAACAATGTTCTATAAGGGGCACTGGTAAACATCGTGAGGACTGAAAAGATCAGATATTGAAGAAGCCGAGACAGGTCGAGATACATGATCCTGGATGGTCTGCGATGGTAGCATTTAGGAATACCATCAATAGAATGTATCCAGAGAAACTAGGGACTGATTATATATTGAGACGTATGATCGCCTAGGCCAGTTGGTAGGGCACATTATGATGATGGTGGTGTTACTGATGATGATAGTGAAATAGAGATATTGTACCGTTGTCTTGGGGTGGCTTTCTGCTTAAGTTAGGTTCAGTCTTGCCTAATTTATGTCTCTAGTTGTGCTTGCTTGCTTGCTTGTGTTCGTTGGCTTGAGCTCCAACGCGAAGTCCTGTATGTCGGATGAAGGCATCCTGTTGTCCAACATCAGTGTGATGTCATACAGGACCTGAGTTTTGCGTGAGTATCCGATGTCCCATGTATGGCTTATTGGTGTGCAGACTGGTGGTTCCTCGCCGTACAGGCAGACACTCTCCGACTTCGGAGGAATCGGCGATCCTACTGACTTTAGCCAGGACCCCGAAGGGACCTGTTGCCCAGGACGCTCGACGAGGACGCGTCAATAGGTCTTGGCCAGTATATAACCCGGCCCTGGTGCCTTGGAAACACCTCTGCATCCCGTCTCTAGTTGTAATAAGGAAATCATCGCTGACTAAAAAAAAAGGTTAAATAAATTTCATTGGATATTACCCACATGAATGATTAACAAATAGTTTGTGTGCTTTGCAGGACGTTGTCATAAACACCAATATTTTCAATAGCTGTTCGTAATTTGCAAGGCAATATTCCGTTCAGTAGTTTGCCATTGTTTCTACACGAGAATTCCAATTGACAGGTGTGTGAAAGGCACCCACTACTCTGCCGTCATCTCGGAAAGTTTAAGCGCGACCGCGTTAAACCTTTCGGTAACTCAAACCTATACTTGGGTGATGTGTTAAATAATTATTTGCCATGGGATGATTAATCATCTTGAGTGATTTCCGGTATCTGCCGTGGGCGTATATATCGCCGAAATATTGTCATTGCGAAATGCTCTTTCAATTAAAATACAAATCCAGTAGTTTTTCCGTAAGCAACCGCTTTTAATTGGCTAAGTGCCATGGGGTGATAAATCGGCTTATTGAAACTTCCCGTAACTGACATGGGCATATAAATCAAACTATGGTTAAAATATTACTACTGTAGTTTTCCCTAAGCAATCCCTTTTAACTGTATATTAATACAACATGTATGCTACCATATTAACAACTTTTTAAGTCATAACTATGACACACCTCCTACTTCCCATTTTCCGCCATCTATTTTTGTTTGGGCAATACTTAGTTTTCTTTTGTTTGGCGCTGATTCGGTTAATCATAGTCACGGGTACGAAGAGCAGTACAGTTGAGCCGTCCAAAGGGGTTCATCGGCATGTACTCCATGGCATGCCCAAAGAATGTAGACTTTTTTCTTCTGATGCGAGTAACCAGTTCTCTTTGCTAGTTTCTCTTAAGATATCTTCGTTGTTATTTCTATCACTCTACGTTGTTCCCATCATTATTCTATGAAACCACATCTTCGTAGGAAATAAAAACAAACAGAAATGTGTAACTCCTTCGAAAAGTGAGAGGTACTAAACACGGACACAGTGCACATGTTTTACAACGAATTCCACGAAGAATTTGTGTTTTAATGTTTTTAAATTTTCTAAATTCATGTTTTTCTTTAAATCTGTTTATGTTGTTCCTGAGGACGTTCAGTATCAAAAACGTCTTTCATTGTGTCACCGTATACTTATTTTTATTTTATTATTATTTTTTATTTTATTTTCCCCCTGTGATTTACGTTTACCGTAGTGGAGGAGATCGTTCTAAGGTATGCGCAAGGCTGTGATTAGTATCTCTCACTTTCTCGTAGGAGCTAACATACCGGTTTTTATTTCTTTTTGTTACATCCCGTTGCAGTTTTTACTTCTCAAATCCCCCCCCCCCCACCCTCGATGTGTCGCCACCTTGTCGCGGTGGGGGGAGGGGGAGCCTTGCGTGTCCCAGTGAACCCAAGAGCATTTTCGACGGAAGCATAACTACATGTTGGACAGACCTTGGGTTAGGGATCAGACCAAGAGAGACACAACCTCCTGCTCTGCAGGTAGACTGAGGATAGCAGTCAAAAGATCAAATCAGGCGCACGAAGTCACAAATGCTTGGTCCAGACACATACTCAAAGGCCTGAGGGATATGGCTGAACGCCTCTAAGCCATTAACCCTTGTGTGTGAGAGCAAGGCCGATACTCACGTACTGCAAAACGGAAGTGAGATGCTGAGCACGCTACATTCTTAGTTCGGATACGTAAACGAAGGCTCTCAGCTGGGGGATATGAGGGTTCCCCGGATGAGAGAGCCTGGCCGTTTTCTCGTTCAGATACACGGAGGTAAGGTGCTGAGACGGCGGCACATGTAGCCTACCTCATGAGCGAGAACCAAGGGAAAAACGTGCCCCAGTCGTAAGAAATGGTTACGAAAAATGTCTGTATTTATACTCACAGAGAGTGTTGTCAAAGGTTTAAAAACGTCTTAATGACACGAAATGGAGCACTTGGCTAGCGAAGCCCTTGCGTGGTCCAAAGTCCGAAGCGAAAGCGTACCTAGGGGATGTCGACCGCAGACTAACCGTTCCTGGTTAGTGCTTGAGCGACCAGTGACAAGCGAAATGCCCAATACATCGAAATGAGGAATTAAAGCAGCCATGAGCAGGACGTGGCAATTCCTCGGGTGAGCCCAGTCTCAGAGCAACGTGTGCCGGCTCTGCAGTTATGGAAGCCTTCTTGGATTGCCGGGAATACCCATGATCTGCCCCTGCCTTCCCTTGAGGATTGACCGTGATGTCGTTGACCGTTCTACCTTGACCAGCTGAGATGTGGGCGACACCAACACAATAATAATCTAACATGCTTTGAAACCCGGGGAAGGCTAACCTCATAAAATATGCCCGCTGAAGTCGGAAGTGCCGGCCTACGGGTGGCAAACTGACATTACGCAATTATGTCCGAGTGAAATGTCTTTCATGCTAGGAACAGCTCTGACTACATAGCTTCCGACCGGCGCTCATGTCCGGAACAGCTCTGACTAGATAGTTTTCCGAATGTCCGTCGTGCCCAGAAATATGGAGTCGTGCTCTGACTATTTTGTCCCGCGGCACAACGACAGCACATATCCGAATCGAAAACTAGCGGAGTGGATACCATCTGCAGACCGGTCTGGTTTGCACGGGAATAGACCGGGGCGAACGAAACGTCCAATATATTGAAATGAGGAATTAAAGCAGCCATGAGCAGGACGTGACGATTCCCTCGGTGAGCCCAGCACCAGGGCACTGTGTCGGCCCTGCAACTATGGAAGCCAGCCTGGATGGCGGAAAATGCCATGGACTGTCCCTGCCTTCTCTTGAGGGTGACCATGAAGTCTTCGATTGTTCCAACTTGACCAGCTGGCATGTGGACGGTACCACAAATGTGAGAGTCTCCCAGGAATGCTAACCTGGTCAAAATTGCACGCTAAAAGTCGGATGTGTTGGTCTAAGGGTTTCGACCCAAAGGTGCCTAACTGGACACACGCAATCACATCTGAATAAACACTCCGGATGAACTCAAAGAAGAAGAAGACTTCTAAAATCTCCGTAGATTCGACAAATTTCCCCACTTGTCTGTTAACTGTTCATAATTCGCTTCTGTACGTAAGGACACGATCAGTATAGTTCTTATGTACTTTTTTCCCCCACCACGATTGACAAAGATCAATTGCAGAGAATATTCTTCATCTTGTCAAATGGTGCCTTTGCTTGGGCTGTTGTGTCAACTAGGGTTAAACAACGCGAATCATTCTTTAAATGTTATCACAAACGCCTGTAAATATATGCACCAAGTCTTCTTATAAGAGTTAATGCACTTACAAATGTAATAATGTCATTATTCTACTGTTTATTTATCAAGTGGAACTGAGATCTACAGTGAACGTGTATGCCAACTTAAAGCAACAGAAACGCAACAATGGTGAGTTGTTTGAACTATTTAAACGTGTCTATGCATTCAAGCTAGTTACTCTTTTCATTGTTTAACATTTGTGATTTTGGTGAGAAGCCGCGGTGGTGTAGAAGTTAGTGTGTTTCCTTACCAAGACAATCGTTCGCATTCAATCCCTCGCAGTGTCGATGTCATTTTTGCTTTTCTTTTTCCTTTTCAACCAGTGCGGTTCTTGAGTCATAAAATGTGTAACAGGTAAAGTTCGGCATTTTCTGCGTAAAGTATGAGAAGGACAGGCGAGAGGGAGGGAATCGACCACCATCACTCCATTACGCCATATTCACACGCTAGCATACTGATCGACTCAGTTAACATGTTCATGACTGTACAGACTGACATCAAACGACATGGATGACTCGGTACACTGAGCACATCATTATTAGTCAAGCTAACCTTCACCCGGATGGATTGGGACTGTTGCATTGAGGGATTTCAGCAAGAGAATTGATCCAGAACACCAAATGCCGAAATAAATATGTGGAGAGACAGGAACGCCTTCGCCAGCCGGCATGCACTTAATGATGATGATGATATATATATATATATCATCTGATGTGGGTGTGACACAGGATTGCATCGTGTATGTATATTATCTTTAGAGACAGAAGCCACAAACAATAGGTTGTATAATTTATTGCCTGATATAATTCGTTGTAGCTTGTTAAGTGCATACTGCAGAATTATATATCACGTGAAATGAATAAATGAATAGTGCTGTGAGTTATATTTTTGGTAGACGAAACACTTGGTTCTAAATTTGCGATTACAGTAGTGGTAACTAATGCCCCATATTCAAAATAATACAAGTGACTAAGTGTGTTTAGAATTTCAGCCAAAACATATTTAATTTATCAACTGAATATGATATATAACTGTAAAATATGCATCTGAGGATATGCAGCGACATATGACAGACGGTAAATCGTGCAAGCTATTGTTTGTGGCTTCTGTGCTTAAATTCACAAAGGGAATACATTATTTTCAAAATTATATTGTACTTATTGTGTTTATTTTGTGTTGATTATTTAGAACATACATCTCAGCACTGTGGAGAGACTTATGGGTGCACCGTATCTTTAAAATATGTCATCATCATCATCTTCCACTGTTGTCGTCAAGCGTAGTGGGGAGGAATAATTTGCGTTCCATTGCCCGATGGGCGGCACTGGATAGTGTCATTCCGTGTGATTGTACAATGTCTTTCATGTCGTCAATCCAATTTCTTCTAGGGAGTCTTCTTGCTCTCGTAGCAGATGTTCTTTGACGTAGGGCCAGTGCTGATAGTTGATGGTATTGCATTCTAAAGAGATGGTCAAACAATAATAAATATATATATATATATTAAACTATATTCATGTCTTCACATGATCATTATCCTGTTAACATTATCTCCTTGAGTATGTATTTGTTTCTTTATAATAATATAACAAGTTTACTTTTCTTACAGAGAAACAGCAACGGGAATCAAGGTATAACAGATGTTGTTTACGTTTGCGTGTGTGTGTGTGTGTGTGTGTGTGTGTGTGTGTGTGTGTGTGTGTGTGTGTGTGTACGTGCATAATTAAATTAGCCTTCAATTGTTCTTATTTGTGATGAAACATATGAAGGGTGATTTTACTGAAGCATTCACTCTGTCACTAGTGACGATGAACTGTGGCTTTCGTGGAGGACTTTTGTGTTGGCATTCTGGCGGCGGCATTATGCACAGTGTACCTGTGCGGGCTGTTGGCTTGCCGACACTTCTGTCTATTCCATTGTTCACATAGGGCAGTGAGGAGCGTTTTGTGTGATATTCACTGGCACGGGAACGGAGCAATATGGGGACGACCCGTTGCCATGAAGTTGGAACCGCGACTAACTAACTAACTAACTAGTGACAGTGTTGTTGTAAGGTTAACTATCATCGTTTTTATATTCTTATTTGCCGCATGTTTATTTTCTACATATAAGGGCTTTAATAGCAAAGTCGACGAACGAAAAGGTGGACATTGTCTACATATAAGAACTGAGACAGCCAAGTCGATGAACAAGGAGGTGGACATTGTCTACATATACGAGCTGTGGTAGCATTGTCGAAAAACAAGACGTGGAAAGTGTCTGCATATATGAGCTGTGGTAGCGTAGTCGACGAACAAGAAGATTGATATTACCCACATCTACGAACCATGGTAGCATAGTCGACTAACTTGAAGGTGGAGATGATCTACACAAACGATCTGTGGTAGCAAAGTCGACGAACAAGAAGGTGTACATTGTCTACACATACGAGCTGTCATAGTCGACGAACAAGAAGGTGGACAATGTCTACATATTTGAGCTGTGGTAGCATTGTTGAAGAACAAGACGTGGAGAGTGTCTACATATATCAGCTGTGGAAGCGTAGTCGACGAACGAGAAGTGGAAAGTGCCTACATGTACGAGCTGTAATAGCAATGTCGACTGACATTACCCACATATACGAGCTGTGGTAACATAGTCGACGAACAAGGAAATGGACATTATCCACATGTACGAGCCGTAGTAACATAGTCGACTAAATTGAAGGTGGAGATGATCTACAAATACGAGCTGTGGCTGCATTGTCGACGAATAAGACGTGGAAAGTGTCTACATATATGAACTGTGGTAGATTAATCGACGAAACAGAAGGTTGAAAGTGTCTTCATGTACGAGCTGTAGTAGCATAGTCGACCAAGTGGAAAGTTGACAGTATATATACGAGCTGTGGTAACAAAGTAAAATAACAATAGAGTGGGAAGTGGCTCTATGTATACAAGTTGTGGTAACAATCCACGAACAAAAAGTTACGATGGCACATAACATTGATGATACCCTCAGTATGAAAATGTTTAAGGCAGGGAGAACTGGCGAACATTGAGAGTCTTTCCTTCTCGTCGTGATCATAACGACATTCTGCAACGTACCTGTTACTCGATAATTCTTGTGGCTAGTCAGTTAATGTACTGCCTTTACAATACATTGTGTCAGGGTTCCGTTCTTCGTAATTATTGAATTTTTTCACCAGCGAGTATGACTGTAGAGCAAAATAAACAGGCGATGTGTGGATTTGGATTAGTCATCTTGCCATCTTGATAGAAAATAGATTGTGACATGGAGTTATAACTCTCCTTGACACAAAGCCTGGGCTGAATGTAGAGACCATGTGTTGCCCATGCAGCATGATCCCTCTCTCGAACTGTCTGATTTAATCCAGTGGAAAGGTAACACCAATACGCCTGGAACAAGGCAGAAGCTGCCGGATATATATACAAATCATACAGACAGAAGAATAGATTTTTGTCATGGAAGCGAATACAAGTAAATATAGAGGCGCACAGAAGATTGAGAGTAAACTGAAATCTTTTGGAATTAATAACATCTCAAAAATAAAATATGTTCGCCATATTGAAAGACACGGTACTGATAAAACCCTTTAGTAAAGTACATTAGGTGACGATGTGTACCCTTAATGCGCATTGGCAAATAATGGTAGTCAGGTATGTTAATTACCAATTTACACCAGGTATGGGCTGTGATCAGTATTTCTCCGGCCACGTATACGGGGGTAAGTTAATAAGTAAGTCACAAATGGCTGTATAAAAATAACTTAATATGATAACAACTTGAAACCAGTTTATTTTTATACATAGGCCTACATTGTCCATTTATTTCTCAACAAAATTTCCACCAACATTGATGCACTTATCCCATCGTTTTATCAGTCCTCCCAACCCGGCTGCATAGAACTGTGTGCTTTGTTTTCATTTACCTGCTATCCCACATAACTGTGTGACTTACTTATTGACTTGCCCTCGTAACTTTTTCTACCCAGCTATGCACCGCTTTACGGGACAAACATTTGTCAGCATAAACACTGAAAACCCACCTTGGCGGGAGACATTTCGCGAATGACGCCGACGTTGAATGTGACGTGCAAACGTGGTTTAGAAACCAGAGCACGCAGTTCTATACAGGCGGTTTGGGAGAACTGATAAAGCGATGGGATAAGTGCATCAATGTTGGTGGAAATTATGTTGAGAAATAAAGGGACAATGTGTGTATAAAAATAAACTGGTTTCAAGTTGTCATCACATTTAGTTATTTTTCTACAGCCATTTGTGACTTACTTATTAACTTACACGCGTACGTCTCAAGTATATTCATGTATCCATTTTAAGCCGGGTCGATATATGTGCCGTGGTCATTTTTTAGAAATTCGAATCCTTCCCGATGGGGATGGAACCCGTGACCACTGTGGGAGCAGACCAGCGTTTATCCACTACGCTATCAAACTTTCCCAGTTAGAAGTCATCATTGATGATTACTTCCCTTGAATATTGCTGTTGTCTCCCTTGTTGTAATAGTTATCTTCTTATTGTTTCCCTGCAGGTTTCTGAATGACAGCGAGAGAGTTCACAATGATGATGACACAGGTAAGCATGTCAGATAGTTACTCATTTTTGCGTTCGCTCTCTTTGATTTCAAGCGTTGTCCATACACGTGCTACTTCTTCTATTGCACTGGACATATTTGTGTGCGTGGATAAGCTTTTCCTTTTGTCAGTGTCCCTCTCCATGAGGCGAACTCACTCTGACTTCAGAGGTATTTATAATATACATCCCTAAGTCAATGACGATAAGTTAACATTTTACTCCAACTGACCTGTGTGGGGATTGAACTCGCTGCCTTGGCATCAGCAAACAGAGAGTTTAAGAGCTATCTTTTGTTATTTTTTTTTTTTTTAATAAGGGCTCGCGGTTCCACCACAGGCCAGAGTCGCCCCATGAAGTCCCCGCGTCCCAATTTCATTTTCTTGTGTGTGTGTGTGTGTGTGTGGTGTGTGTGCGTGTGCGTGCGTGCGTGCGTGCGTGCGTGTGTGTGTGTGTGTGTGTGTGTGTGTGTGCGTGCCTTTCGGCCCATAATCGTCCACTGCCAGTGTTAGTGGACACTGATTTGAGTTTTTGCAGTTTGGTTGACCGTCTCTACACCAGATTAACCATACATAAATCCAGATTTTGTTCTAAGCCAAAAGGCCGAGAAGCGATCCATTCTATCATGGTGACCTCAGTCACTCAGTTAATGTGCAGCACACACATGCAGTTTGGGGAAGTCGAAAGAAAACAAAACGTAGCATCACACTTAGAATATTTGACTCTAACCTGAAATCTAATAATGATTATTATTAATGATGGGAGTCTCCGTGGCGAAGTGATCAAGCCGTATGACTCGCGCTCCGAAGGTTGTGGATTCGATTCCGGGCCGCGTTCTACGGTTCACGAGCGAAATTTGTCGGAGACTCCTGTGGGCCGTCACTAGATCTACGGAGTTAATGCTTGGTGCGACGCATTCCGCGCTGCAGAAAGAGACCGAGCCATATGGGATAAAACCCGGTGCAATGACGTCAACCCTGTCGACTTTTAAGCGACGTATCTAATAATGAGAGATATCAAAGATCAACGAAGAATACGAGTTGGAGGTCATAATATAAACAATCTACGTTATGCAGATTATCCATTATTGTTGGCAGAAAGTGCTAAAGATCATGGAAATTGTGATAATGCAGTGAAAAATAAGAACTTTCCTTAATCAAACAAACAGAAACAATAGTTACATCAAAGAAAAAACAACAGATGACATGAAAATGTGATATAACAATAGAAGGGAAAATGCTTAACCAAGTGAATTTAAATATCTAGTGGTAACTATAACATCAGAAGAATGTTACGAATACCTTGGGCTTCCAGAGAAATTAACGAGTGCATGGAAGAGGCTAACAAACCTGGAGCACTATATACCACTATATGTGATGAGAGGAAAGGCATTATAGAACATAATGATGACTTGAACGATCTGTGGGAAAAGAACGAACGAATGAACGAATGAACAAACGAACGAACGAACAAACTTTATTTTCACAGGGTTAAGAATTGGGCACGCAGGCCCGTCTAACATTCTGCCCTTTTATCACTCTCTTTCATACATTATACCATTCACACATCATTCAAGGCTAACTGAAAACAGCAACAATATGAAAAATATGCATTATAAAGGCATGTGGAAAATGAAAAATCAATACTACACGACTCAGTAATAGTAATAACTGGTGTGGCACTTGTTATTAGCTATGTGGAATATACTGGTCTACCAAAAGGGGACTGGCTGTTATACTAGGGTCTTGTTATTATTATTATTTCTATTATTAAGGGTGAAGGTAATCCGTACTGAAATAGTGTTCGAATAACTTGCGATTATATGTATAGGGATTGGTGATGTCTTTGATTTCTTGTGGAAGATCGTTCCACAGCTGAGCTGCAGAGGCAAATACAGACCAAGAGAAACATCTATAGACATTACACATCTTTGTCGCACACCTCTCTTAATAGGCTAGTGTTTTCAATGGCTGTTACAATATAAAGCTCACACATACCCATGCGTTTTCATTGGTGGGTACTGTCGTGTCCTCCTTTAAAGTGTCGTCCCTGGAGTGAGGAGATCCGACACCCACATTATAATATTAATTTTTTTTTTTCCCCCTCAATATTCTGGAGAATCCACCAGCTTCCGTCCAACACACTCCATCAGCCTATGGACACCTTTTCCTATCACTCTCACACTGTCGTACTATGCCCCCTTCTCATACTTCCCCAACGCAACATACTCAACAACTCTTACTTCTAGAAATTAATAAAGATTAATTTATTAAAATAAAAGTGTAACGTGTATGAGACGTGTATGCGAAGAAAATGTGTGACGTGTTCTATAAAGTGTAGAGAATCTGACTCTCAGACATCAGATCAGTCCGCTGATCACAGCAAAGATAGACCACAGCACGTTACGTCAGAACAAGTACGTCTCACCCGTTGCCGGAACCATCCTGCCGGATACTGCTTTGCTTCTGTAGACCTCTGGTAATCCCATTTCATGAACATGAGAAATAGACACCGGTGGTATGAACAGTTACTTATGGACCGGATTCACTCTACACAATGTCCGTTCCTAATGTTCTCTAACCAACTGCACAAGTTCTTTTCTAGTGTTTACACGTCTGTAAGCAATCTTTATTGATTTCCGAACTGGTGTTCTTCAGACTGGGATTTTCTTCCTTCCCAAAACTTTATTGAGCTTCCTTGGATCTGGTAGGGAACCTAGGATAGAAACAACACACCTGGTGATAGTACTAGTTCATGATTCTTTCGGCTGAGTGTAAGCCTATCACCTTGCCTAATGATCGTTAGCTAACTAGACTTAGTCATAGAGCAGATTAGCTACCCACCTAGAGTCGAATCAGGTTATGACAAAGAAAAAATCAGCAAACAGAATGTGGAACCCCTCCCACAAGGGACACCTACGGGAAATCCCAATTATCCCTCATTACTCAATTCTCAACTAGTAAAGCTTATCAACACTTCACTAATCTATTCTAGCTAACAGAGTCAAGTATCACTTCCCTACTCTAGCTAGTTTCCACTAACAGTGCTAATCATCACACTATAGTTTAACAAGGCTACTGCCTAAAGTAATTATAACGAATATATTATAATAGGTTATACCTTAAATGGCACCACTGCAGTCCTATCAACCATATCTACATCTGCCATTATAGGCACGTGTAAAATTAAGTCACTAATTAACACACGGTAGATATTATTTCCACTAGGCGCTGCCGTGCCCTGGCACTCTGACTAAAGCATAATTTCAAGTCCTCCCTAGCTGGTCCCAACTAGAGTTTATATGGCAAACTACCAAGTTGTCCACGTGACTTTATCCTCTTCTCCCCCACACAGGTGTTATTTGGACATATCAACCATTTGCAAGGATCTATTTTTCCGGGCTTAAATCCTGTCAAAGTTGTCAGTAATTGTTAAGATTCTCAAAACAAGCCAGCGAATTTTATGACGACTTCCAACAAACAGTTGCAAATAACCCCGTCAAACTCTTCATGTTCCGGAAACCAAGAATTGACATATGTACTGTTTTCTCCCTACTAAGTACTTCCGTTTTACATCTGCCATTGTGATCTCACGGCTTCCATCTGCATTCAAATGTTGACAAACTTGTCAATCTTCTGTTCCGTGGTGACAATATATGTGATTCTAACTGGTAATGAACTGCCAACTCGGTGTATCCCTTCCTTCTCACTCAACACCAAATGTGTAGATGGGCTGACCCCACTGCTTCCATTTACATTCAAATGTAGACAAACTAATCAAGGCGATGCCAGGACCTGTCACCATCAACACCGACCGTTCCAAATCCGTTATAGATGTACACGTGCAGCTACAAATATTGTCCTGAGATTTTGACATCCGCGGTGTTTTTCCAGTTAGTAAAATAATGGTGCTGAAAATACACGCCAAGCAAACGTCGGGAATATTTATCTGTTTAACTCATGGCAATCTCGCGACAGGTACCTATAAAAGCGAAGGTCACATACTCATGTGTATGCATTAGCGGGTACAGTATAAAGATAACATTTATCCATGTTTTTTTTATTTTATTGGTGAGTACAGTAAAAGGATCTCATCCACTGTTGTGTTTTCATTGGCTAGTATTTATGAAACCCAGCTGCAACCATGTGTCATAAAACCTCCCTGGTTGTGAGATATATTTTACGTCGTTCGCTACCGAAGGGGCAGATGGCCATGTCTTCCCCTGCAATGATAAAAACGGTCATTTACTGCCAATATAGCACCTTGCGGGGTATGGCAGGGGGTCATGAGCCTGTGGAATTAAGGGCCGCCTGGCTAGTGCAGTCGCCGTGAGCTGTGCAAGTTAGAGTTGTCTTTTGCCCTCCGACAGAAAAAACAAAAAAACAACTCCACACCTTACCGAGGATTCGAACCCGGGTCTCCCAAAGGAGAGTCCGGCATTCTAGCCACTCGGCCAGCCGCTCCTCCTCTGGACTCACATATATACAAATGTGATGGTCCTAACGCTTCACTTACTCACGTAAGTTTCTTGCTACGGCCCCCCCCCCCTTATTTTTTTAAACAAGAAGAATAAGTTTGTGTTATGATCAAATGTTTATGTATAATTTCAGAAATATACTCAACCGTCGACCCGGAAAACACATATTCCAATTTGGACAGTGCACTACAGGCTCACAATCCAGACGAATTGTACAGTTTCTGCGATGGGTCCTCAACGATTTGCAGGCAGTATGACAATATGACCACCCCGAGCCTTCGACCTCCAGCTTACGCTCTGTGTGTTGCCGGTAGCGACATTGAGTCACAAAAGGTCAGTACACGTCAGTTTTAACACATTCAGTACCAAACAAAAATTAGGCGTTGATTAAACAAAAAAATTAGGCGGGGACCAAACAAAGATTAGGCTTGGACCAAGCAAAGATTAGACGTGGACCAAAGAAAAATTAGGCGTGGACCAAACAAAAATTAGGCGTTGATTAAAAAAAAAATTAGGCGTGGATTTAAAAAAAAAATTAGGCGTGGACCAAACAAAGATTAGGCGTGGATGATACAAAAATTAGGTGTGGACCAAACAAAAATTAGGCGGTGATTAAACAAAAAAATTAGGCGTGGACCAAAGAAAGATTAGGCGTGGACCAACCAAAGATTAGACGTGGACCAAACAAAAATTAGGCGTGGACCAAACAAAAATTAGGCGTTGATTAAACAAAAATTAGGTGTGGATGAAACAAAAATTAGGTGTGGACCAAATAAATATTAGGCGTGGACCAAACACAAATTCGGCGTGGACCAAACAAACATTCGGCGTTCATTAAACAAATATTAGGCGTGGACCAAACAAACATTCGGCGTTGATTAAACAAAGATTAGGCGTGGACCAAACAAAGATTAGACGTGGACCAAAAAAAACCAGGATGGCAGAAAATCGAAGTAGTGGAGTGGCACAGTTATGATTTAAAAGTTGTTGTTATGGTAGGAGGATTGTTTTATTACAACGTAATAACAACATTGCATCGATACATAAGCCCATGGCAGATAGGGCACGTGGCTTAAGACGATTAATCATCCCATGACACTTAATCAGATAAAACAATTATACATTTCGACCAGTGCACTATTTTCGTTCTCTTAAAGTTTGTAAATGAAATTAAACAACCCATTTACACGCCTTAAGGCTCACTGGACGTATGGTGTTTGACGCATATTTGTATAGACGACTCGGCACTGGTGGGTGATGCACTCACACTGGCCGTCTTTCTTTTTCTAAGACATTTTTGGTACCTCTTTTTGGCTGGGTTGAACTAGAACTACAGGTTTTCGTTTTGTTTTCTATTCCGCGCCTATGCTGATTCGAACCCTAGACAACCGGACGGACAGGTGAATGTGTAGCCACTGCGCTACTGTCGCTCCCCTTAAACTTAGCACCATGAAAATGTATATTATATATACGTACATGTATGTGTATAGTAGGTCTTAGTCAGATATAATAGTAGACGATACTACCTGCTTTCTGTTAGCTCCGAATGTTGGGCGGCGCTCACTAAACCCGACATCTCATACTGTGCCAACTGCTTCAGAAGGAGGAGCGCAATTGGGAGAATACAAGCTTGGTATGAGGAAATGCAACGTAAAGACTAATATCGTAGCAGGGCAAACCAGGTCCTAAACCTTGATTGGCAACTGGTCAAGGATGGAAGCTCTGACAGGTGGACAGTTAGAGCATGGCTTTGCTGATTTGGCAGCTTCTGCATCTTGTCTTATTTCAGGAGTATTTTTGGTACATTTCTCTGGAGTAAACTAGGCAGGCCGAGAGAGGGATCATGCTGCATGGGGAATACATGGTCTCTAAATTCAGCCCAGGTTTTGCGCTATTTTTGAAGAACAATGTAAACGCGCCATGGCGAAGTAATTACGAACGCGGTTCGTGATCCCGCATACCTGCGTTCGAAACACAGCTGCTCGCGAATTTGCAGCAGACAATGTTGCGTCGGTTTTTTGCGAATTGTTATGCGGTCGTTCAGAAAGCAATGGCCAACAGGTAAACTACTGAACGTAAACTTGCCAAGAGATCACAACAGCAAACAATGCTGGTGTTGATTGCAACGTCCTGTAAAGGATATGCACATAACTAACTAATGTAACACACTATCGTCTGTCAAACCAGTAATATATATATATAATATATATATATATATAATATATATATATATATATATATATCGCTGTTCGCTGGCTGTTGAAGATGGCATCGAGCCCTGCTGATCACGCACTCCATAATCCCGGTATTTAATCATGTGAACAGTACATTTAAAAAAATTAAAAAAACGAACAGTACATATAGGGAGACAACCTCCTGTATAATCGTAGGCTATTAATTAACAGGTTATTTCCCCTGTAATGTTAACCAAAGTGTCGTAGCCGCTCTCTGGTGTCTTTGTCTTTGTGTCATAGCCTATTTCTTGTGTCTCTGCCTCTGTGTCATAACCCCTTTTAAAAGATTTAGATTACTCATTCCGACTAGCCACATAACTAAGCTATCGAATGGCTATCTACCACAACAAGCACGTGTGTTAGATCAAATGGAACCAGAAGAAGAGGCCGATAATGAAACGATGGACAGGGGGAATAACAAACATGCATGAAGCCCATAAACCGACACTCTCACGCTGTTTAATGCGTCACCTCGGCGTTGCAAGGTACAAGAGAAACAAGATGAGGTAATAAGATGACGGGGAATGTTTAGCATTCTGCTGTACAACTAGATTTCTAAGACTTCAATGGATTTTGCCATTCATTGCGTGTTTATTGAAAGCCATGACTGATAGCCGTATATGAGCACGGGTTCTATATAAAACATGCAAACATATATAAGATGTTCTGCATATTTCAAAATGAATTTTTGCTTGCCCCATTCCATAGTGGTGCTGTGGTTAGGTCGTTACACTGAAAATGACATGGCAGCGGTATAAAAGCGTTTGATCCTAGGTATCTTCGTTCTTGTTGAATGACACACTTCTTTATGCAATGAAATGTTGGCTGATACCCTTCTTTATGCAGTGAAATGTTGACTGATACCATTCTTTATGCAGTAAAATGTTGACTGACACCCTTCTTTATGTACTGAATGTATTGGCCAGATCTTCGCCTTTCGGCGGTGATCAAAGGTTCAGTCCTCATCTGGGCAGATAAGCATTTATACAATTAATCTGTGTTCCCAAGTCGGTCCATCCTAAATTTGGCACCAAAACATGTCAAAGGAAGTAAAGGGGATCGGCGTGACACTGGCCACATCAGCCACTGAGTGCCGGTTGGTCTATAACCACATCAGTCTAGCACCATATACTCAAGCATATTAAGATGTGTACAATTGGATCTTGACTTACACTTGTACCTGTTCATGTCTCTCATGATTTGTTGATATTCTCTCCTGATTTGTTGATATTATTTCCTGATTTGTTGATATTATCTCCTGATTTGTTGATATTCTCTCCTGTTTTGCTTATATTCTCTCCTGATTTTTTTTTTTTTTTTGCGCTCACTCGCTTTGACCTCAAGCGTAGTCCATACACACAACTTCTAGTAGTGCTGAACTGAATTTTGCGTGTGGATTAGCTGTCCCTATTAACAGTGTCACTCGCCATCAGATGAACCCACTCCGACTTCAGAGGTACTTGTAATTTACGTCCCCAAGTCAAGGACGAAAGGTCATCATTTGAGTCCAACTGTCCGGTGTAGGGGTTGAACCCCTGACCTCGGTATCAGTACACCGGATGTTTAATAACACGCGTTCTTATCCATTCCACCTTTGTGACCTACCCTGATTTGTGTATATTCTCTCCTGATTTGTTTATATTATGTCATTTTCTCTCCTGATTTGTTGATATTCTCTCCTGATTTGTTGATATTCTCTCCTGATTTGTTGATATTCTCTCCTGATTTGTTGATATTCTCTCCTGATTTGTTTATATTCTCTTCTGATTTGTTGATATTCTTTCCTGATTTGTTTATATTAGGACACTGGCCGGTACATCTCTGACGGCTTACTGTATGTGACCTTGAACCACGACGCACACGAGAGAAAGGGGAGACCAGTCAAAGCCAAATCCGAGGAGCATGTCGAGTATTTGAGATTAGATTTTGATAAAACTGCCAAGATGTACAAAAAGAAACACAGATCACTTAGTCGCGGCAAGACCAGGGAATTTTAGACAAAACTTAACAGCGTGATTTGCAAATACAATATGATTAATTATGTGTATAAAAGTATGTCTACCAATCTGTCTTTCTGCCAGTCTGCGCGCGTGCATGCGTTCTTGCGTAGGTGTATGGTTGTCCGTCTGTAGGTTAAAGTAATCTCCACATTCATTTTCTGCAGTTCAAGTTTAACATATTCGGTGCTAAACAAACATTAAATTTGAACCTTACAAAGATAGATGGCGGAAAATGGGAAGGAGGGGTGTGTCACAGTTATGACTTCAAAGTTGTTAATATGGTAGCAGACATATTGTATTATATATCAAATTAAAGGGGGTTGCATGAGGAAAACTACTGTATATAAGCACATGGCAGATATGGGAAGTCTCCTGTGACGATTAATCATCCTACGGCAATTAATCAGTTAATCAGTTAATACATAGCGAGGTCTAGACAAGTGCATACCTTGCACACGGGACCTCCTGTTTTTCGCTCTTACCCGAAGATAGTCCGTGAGAGGCGGGCACTCGACTTCACTATACTCAGGAGATGACTGGGACATTTGATGTCACTAGATACCAAATTTTCCTCAGAACAACTCCGAACCCCGTGCTAGAATCGAACCTGGCGCCTACTGAGCTTGAGGTGGGCACCGTATGCCCTCAGCCACGGCTTTCCTATATATATATATATATATATATACTATATATATATCTATATATATATATATATATATATATATATATATATATATATATATATATATATATATCACCATCATCATCATAATCATCATCATCATCATGCCTCTCCTCAAATTACGACCTCCGACGGCATGGATCAATTCGTGTCTTGACTCCCTTCAATGCCATGACACAATACTGTCAAGAATCTTCTCACGCTGTCTTCTTCTACCTCTCTTTCCGCAAAGCTTTCCGGTTGTCACGACATGTTGCCATTTTTGACTCCTCATAATGTGATCAAAACTGATGGCTGCTTCTTTCTAGTGTTTGCGATATAAGTTGTCCTTGGACTCAGCTTTCCCCGAAATGTCCTTATTGCTCATTTTGGCTGCTCAAGTAATTTTCAATATTCTTCTATACAACAATATCGCCAATGCTTCCGTGGATATTTTCGCCTCTTTGTTAATTGTCAAGGATGCACGATCGTATATTAAAATTGGTTCTATGTAACATGCAAGAAAACTGTTTCTAACATTTAAGGACAATGGCTTATTGCAAACGTTTTTCATTTTATAGAATGCAGTATTTGCTTGTCCTATTATGTTCTTTATCTCAGTGATGCATCTTCCATCTGATGTTATCCATGTGACTAGATATCTGCATTTCTGCACTTGCCCCAAAATAACGCCTTGTACTTTAATTGCACATTTAGGCACAATCCGTTTCTTTAATATCACCACGACTTCTGTCTTTATATTATTCAAACTAAGAGTCATTTTTTTTCACTTTCTGCTATATATGTTCAGAAAGCAATGACAAACAACTGAACGTAAACTTGTACAGGAATCACGAAAGTCAAAAATATATATATCTGTTTTTGTTGTAGTGTGTATGGGTAATTGTTAATACTATTGTTTTTTTAATTCTGGCATTTCACTTGAGATATCTCGAGGAGTTGTCCATATTCAGTATTTCGTCGAATAGCTTCTATGTTTATATAGTGTATTCTTGAATACTTTTATATGGCAACAAGTCAGTACATACGCTGAACTTACCTGTAGTCATGTTTCACAGGTTACATGAGTGGATTTATCAGAGTTCATTGTTCATTGGCACCTTTCCGTCTTGACAGACGATAGTTTGGTACATTGTGCTTTAAAAAGGCTTAATAACTACGATCCATGGCGGTGGCGAGTGTGGCTGGTAAGGCCAATTCTTGCTGCAAATGTTTGCCCACAGTAGGTGCATGTGAAAACATGGTCATTTCCACCATTTTGCACCATCTTACGTCTCTCACGCTCTGTGTGTGCTTTATCTGCAATCATTTTCTCCTTTGTCATTATTCCGTTTCTGATAGTTGCCCTCCATGCAACACGTTCAGCGGCGACGTGCTCCCAATGTGCATTATCAATGCCTGTATCAATCATGTCCCTCTTACACACATCTTTGTATCGTAGTAGAGGCCGACCCTGAGATCTCCTACCCGTCTGTAATTCACCAAAAAAGATGTCCTTTGGTATTCTACCATCATCCATCCTCCTAACGTGTCCTATCCATCTAAGTCTACGAAGACTGAGCATGGAATACACCGTCACACAACCTGATCTTTCCAATACTTCAGTATTTGTGATTTTGTCTTGCCACTTAATACCAAGTATTCTTCGCAGACACCGCATATGAAAGCTGTTTAAACGTTTCTCTTGGCGTGAGTAAGTTGTCCAGGTTTCACTGCCATAAAGAAGAGTACTAAGGACACAGGCTTCTACCAAGCCTGTGTCCTGTGTCCTTATCAGAGTACAGATTAAGTATTCAAAATCCTGGAAAGTTTAAAGAGAGATGGGAAAAATTCAGAGAGTAATATTTCTCTGTAGGTACTTGGCCTCTGCAGTAGACATTGCAATCAGACAGCACACTCCAATCCTTTCTTTAATCCGATATTTTTGATTCTTCTTCTTCTTCGTTCATCCGGAGTTTTTTTTCCGGATGTGATTGCGTTGTGCCTGTTTACAGCAGAGCTGCGTTCTTGCGCCGTTAGGCCGACACATCCGACTTCTGCGGGCATTTGTTGACCGGGTTAACCTTCCCGGGGTTTCTTAGGACGTTTGACTCTCACTGTTGTGGTGTTATCCCCCATCCCAGCTGGTCCATATAGAACAGCCAAAGATCCTGGTCAGCCCTCAAGGGAAGGCAGGGGCAGACCATGGGCATTCCCCGCCATCCAAGGAGGCTTCCATACTTGCAGAGCCGATACATAGCGCTCTGGTACTGGGCTCACCCAAGGAATCGTCACGTCCTGCACATGGCTGCTTAGCCTCACTTCCGTATATTGGGCCTTCCGTTCACCATAGGCTGTTCTTCCGGAAACCAGAAGTATGCAGTCTGCAGATGACATCCACACAGTGAGCTTTCGATTCGGACTTTCCACGTAATGGATTTGCTATCCAAGCAATATTCCATTTCATGCCACTAGGACACTTTTCCACCTTTTATGAAGCCCACACAATGGGCTTTTGATTCGGACTTTCCACGTAATGGATTTGCTATCCAAGCAATATTCCATTTCGTGCCACTAGGACACTTTTCCACCTTTTATGAAGCCCACACAGCGAGCTTTCGATTTGGACTTCCCACATAATGGATTTGCTATCCAAGCAATATTCCATTTCATGCCTCTGGGTCTTCATGCACCTTTAAATGTCAACCTGTATGTAGTTAAAGTAAGCTGCGGTCAACTTGAGCTTGTTGATATCTCCATAGAGCTTGTCCTCAAATGAAGCAGGTGTGGGCCAAAATATCTTTCTCTGTTCTGCATACGTTGGGCAATCCTGCAGCAAATGTTTTGCTGTCATTTTTCCAGTTCTACAATTACATTCATCAGTATCTCCTATCTTTAGTTTATTGAACAAGTGGTATTTCAGCCTGTTATGTCCTGTGCGGAGTCTGAAGATTGCTACTTGTTCTCTTCGGTCGAGTTTGTAATATGCGTCATCCTTCTGATGGCCTGGATGCTCAGATTCCCATTTGGTTCTATAAGTGCTTTTTATCAACCTCTTTGCCTCATTATAGGTTATGTCTATGTCAGGCTGTGGTAGTCGTCCGCCCTCTTTTGCCAGTCTGTCAGCCTCTTCGTTTCCAGGTATACTGCAATGTGATGGGATCCACTGTATTACAACTTTTTTGGATTTCTGGCATAGACCATGGAGTGCTGCTCTTAGGTCAGTTAGTTCTGTGCTGTTATTGCTCTTGAGTATTGAGACAGCTGACTTTGCATCAGTGAAGATAGCTATTTGCTTCTCTTTATTTTCCTCCATCAGGAGCATTTCTGCTGCAGTTTTCAAAGCCTCTACCTCCGCTTTGAAGTTACTTGAAAATTTTCCAGTTGCCATTGAATGTGTTTTTTTCACTCCATTTTTTAAATTTAGGAGAATTCCTCCTCCTCCATTCTCTATTGAATTTTTGGCTGATCCATCTGTATATGCATGGGTCCAATTCCTGCTTGGGTAATGTTCTTTTATGTAGTTTAGGGTTATTTCTCTTCTTTCGGTTTCATGCTGAGTGTTCTTTTTCTCAATACCAGGAATGTTTTCTATCATCTCAGGCAGTTGCTGCTGTCTCCAAGCTGGGAAGTTGTGTGCATTGTGTATGGGCTTGACTGTTGATATGTTAAGTATAGGATCTGCCCTAATCCTTCGTTTTGCAGTTTCTACAAAGTTGCTACGCTTCAGTCTTCCCTTTCCAAAACCATTAAATCTGTTGTACATAGGGTGGTCTGTCAATCTTCTAAATTTTTCTGCTTGTTGCTGGGCTCTGCTATCTCTTCTATCCTGCATTGGTTGTAAACAAGTGATCTTTTCTAGTTCATTAATAGGTGTTGTCTTCAGGCTTCCAGTTATGATTCGCATTCCTTGGTTTTGGACTCTACTTATTTTGTTAAAGTTTGACTTAGCTGCTGTTGCCCAAGCTGCAATGCCATATTCCAGTACTGGCCTCACCCGTCCAGTATATAACTTCTTGAGAACTTTCTCATCTGCTCCCCACGTTGTACCAGCAAGCTTTTTCATGATTGCCATTCTCTGCCTTGCTCTTGTTCGATTTTTCTCAACCTGTGTCTTCCATGTCAGGCGACGATCAAAGGTGACTCCTAGATAGTTTGGATTTTCTTCATGGCGCAATATTTTTCCATTCAATACCAGCTTAGGTTGCTGAGTTTTATTTGAGAGGGAGAACACTGTGCATGTTGTTTTCTCCTCACTTATCTTCACTAGCCATGATTTTGACCAGTCCTCTAGCGCTAATAAGGCTTGCTGTATTCTGCTGTTTGCTGTACTAATATATTCTTCAGATGTCCATATGGCTAGGTCATCTGCAAAGGAGGATGTGTGTACTCTGGCTGGAAAATTTTCTGTGATGTCATTTATATATGCTAGGAATAATGTTGGTGAAAGAACTCCTCCTTGGGGGACACCTTGCTCCAGCAGCATCATTTTGCTTGTTTGTCCTTGTACTTTTGTCCTGGCAGTTCTGTTCTCAAGGTAGTGGCTGATCCATTTATACATTTTTCCACAAACATGCATGTTTTGCAGTTTTACTTTCAGTCCTTCCTTCCATACTTTATCAAATGCTTTTTCTAAATCTATCCAGACTGCTAGTGTGTGCTTTTTCTCTTGGAAGGCATCCTCTATTTCCTGAGCTATATAGGTTATTTGATCTTCAGTGGATCTGTATTTTCTGAATCCTGCTTGGTGTGGTGTTAAGAGTTTGTTTTCTTCCAGATGCCATGTTAACCTGCCATTGATAATGCGTTCCATTAATTTTCCTACACAGCTAAGTAGACTGATAGGTCGATAGCCATTTGGTTCTTCCAGGTCTTTTCCCTTCTTTGGGACTGGTATTAGTATAGCTTCCTTCCATGCCTGTGGGACTATTCCTCTCTTCCAGCTGTTATTTAGGACTGCTAGTAGTTTCTTTTTTGCCTTGGTGCCTAGTCCTATTAGCATTTCATTTGTGATTCCATCCTTTCCTGGTGATTTCTTCTTTTTTAGGGTATTCATTGCCTGTTCCATTTCTTCCATTGTTAGGTTTGCCATCATATATTCTGCTGCTGTCTCTGTAGTTCTATGATGTATCTGTTTGTCTTTGATTGCTTTCTTCTGTTCGGTTGTAATATCAATGTGGTTTGCATTTGCATAGTGTTCCATTAGTGCATTTGCAGCCTTTTTGCCTGTAAGCAAGGCATTTCCTTGTTTAATTGTTATTTGTTTGTTTCTAGGTCCTTCATTGTTCATGGCTTTCACTAGTTTCCATAGTTTGTTTCCATCCCTGTCAAAATTCAGGTTTTCTGTTTTTTCCCTCCAACAATCTCTTGTTGTTTGATTTACTGTTCTTTTATATTTTGCTGAGATGGCTTTGAGAGAGATGTTTGCTTCAATTGTTTGTTCTCTCTCTGCTGTCTTCCTGGCATCTTCAACTTTGTCCTCCAAACTTTGTAGTTCTTCAGTCCAGTATGGTTTGTAATTTTTCCTCGCTCCTCTTGGAATGGACTCAGTGGCTGCCTGTATTATCGCTCTGTTTAGACTTTCCACCATTTGCTTTATGTTGCCATATCGTGTATTTATGTTTTCACAATATTTGTCTGTTAGTATGGCAAATCTGTCCCAATCTGCTCGTTTGTAATTCCAGCGGGGCAAGGGCTTTTGCTCCTGTGGAACATACTCCATATTCATTTCAAGCTTGATTGGTCTGTGGTCACTACCTGCTAATTGGTCCAGCACATGGCGATCGATTTTGTGGAGGATGTCTCCTGTGCAGAAAGCTAAGTCTGGAGTAGAAGTGGTAAGCCATCTTCTGGAGTAGAAGCTCGGTGTGTCATCCGCTTTGTTGAGTAGATGGAGATTTGAGTCTATTTCCCAGTCCTCCAATTCATCTCCTCTTTTGTCAGTATCTGAGTATCCCCATCTTTCTGAACGGCTATTAAAGTCTCCGACAATAATGCAGTTTGTGTCAGTTATTTTCATGTTTGAGAGTGTAAGGTCCTTATCTGCTGGGCTATACAGATTGTAGATTCTTATTTTCACGTCCTTTATCATTATATCAACACCTGTAATTTCCGTTTGGTTGTCAGAGATCACAGATACTTCGCTGCAAGGTATTGTATTTCGTGTAAGTATTAGAACTCCTCCTTTGTGTCCTTCGCGGTCGAAACGTGTGGCCTGATATCCTCTGACTGAGAATTTGTGATTGGCGTTGAGGTGTGTCTCTTGAATGCATGCCACATCTATTCTATCTTTATGAAGACGCTGTGTTAGGGAGTCTTTCTTCTTGTAAACTCCTTCGGCATTCCACTGTAGTATGTTGAGTGTCCGGGGTATTTGGTCAATAGCTCTTAACCTACTCCTCTGTGCCTTGACTCCACAGCACAGGGGAAGGTGACCACCAGTAGTCATGGGTGGACCCCCTCGAGGCAGGGGGCCCGGCACTATCACCGCCTGATGGGACTTCACGGGATTAGCACCATATCGATTAATTTTGATTTGTGACATCATGAATTAAGTTACGTTGCACTGCTTTGTCAAGCCTGTGGCTCAGTACATCCGATTTCGACAAGCATTTATTTGGGATGCTTTCCCTAGCCTTTGACTGTCCCCAGTCTACCTACAAGGCAGCAGGTTTCACGTTGCACTGCTTTGTCAAGCCTGTGGCTCAGTACATCCGATTTCGACAAGCATGTATTTGGGGTGCTTTCCCTAGCCTTTGACTGTCCCCAGTCTACCTACAAGGCAGCAGGTTTGTGTGTCTCTTCGTCTGGTCCCTCTCCCTTAACCTGTCCGACATGGGTGGCCCTACCAGTAGCTGTGCTACCGTCGGCATAGCTCTTGGGGTCATTGGGACGCACAAGCCCCTCTACCTCGTCACGGTGGACACACAGCAGAGGGGATATTTTTGATTGAAATTGATGTTCTTTATGTGATCATTTGTTGCCTAGCTACGTAAGTTTTAGCTTACAAGCCTTTCATCACCATATGCCTTGCCAGCTGGCTAGGGCGATCATGAATCTCCACAGATATCCGTCCTGGGCGCTCTGGATCAACTTGCTGATAATAATCCTCCATGCCACCGTCTCTGTCCATCCAGCATCCAATATCATTTCACTCATTATTTCTTCCCAGTTCTTTTTTTTTGTGTGGTGGTGGTGGTGTTGGGGGGAGGGGGGGGGGGGTCTATTACGATATTCTCCAATGCCTCTCTTCTCATTACTGACTAAGTAACTCTTTCTTATATATTCTTGACTAGCCTTTAGAATTAAATACCACAGAAGAATTCTTAGAAAGCACGGAAACAAGAAAGGGAACACTATTGGCATTTTAAGTGATGCCTGAAAACTGGATCAGAAATAGTGCCATATCTTAGCAACAAAATATACCTCGGTTAAATTCCAAGTCCACAGCCGTTTAGAAAGACCAGATATAGAAATGATGGTCCGAGGAAGAAGCACTTCATTGGGTGCGACCAGTACGTCATTGGGTGCCGACCAGTACGTCATTGGGTGCCGACCAGTACGTCATTGGGTGTTAACCAGCACGTCATTTCACACTGTACATTATTTAAAATATTGAGGTTAAACAGCATTACATGTTTATGGTAATACACCTACAATATGTGAGGGACTAACACTTTCCACCCCAACAGCATTATCTGCAATGTACCTAAATGTTGATTTCATCGTCATCATTATCATTTGTCATGTCGATTAGGGGATGTTCATAGTTTCTCCATCTCACACGATATCTAGTCTTTAAACATTTCTGTGTTATCGCCCCTTTTATGCCAAAAGGCAACGCCGTTCATGTACTTATCTCTTTGCTTTCATGTTACTCTTTTCTCATCAGCTTTGCAAATTATCTTTAAGTTCTCTAGTTTATTTCTTCTCATCAATCTGCCGCACTCCGTGGCGATGGCGTTGCGGACGCGATTCGTAATGCCGCTTACCCGCGTTCGAAACATAGCGGTGACCGATTTGGCTGCAGACCGTGTCTCGCTGGTTTTAACGTGTTGGTTTCGGAGCCGGTCGTTCAGAAAGCAAAGGCAAATTACTGAACGTAAAACTTGCCAAGACATCAACAACGACAGTAAAATGCTGGTGCTGACTGCAACGTCCTGTAAGGGATATGCAACTTTAAAAAAAAAAACATGCCACCAAATATTATTGACTGTCTTCGTGTATTTTTTCCAATCATTCCACGGTTTTCACTTGTTTCTCGACAGACAGTCTTATTTGCTTTTCTGTCGATCCATTGCATTCTTTACATTTTCCTCACAAACCATATTTCCAATGTCACTACATGTTTCTCAGGGTTTCTGCTTATTGTCCAAGCTTCGCGGCAGTATAGGTTGTGTATAGTACTTCAACGGGCTTTTTCTCACAGCAATTGGCATATTTTTTCCCCATCTTGCCAAAGACTACCTACATCATGGCTATTATTATTCAAATCTCTACTACAAGCCATCGTCCATCAGATGTTTTGGCTGTTCCGAGATAGTTTTACCTAATCACTTGTTCAAGAATGTTTCCCTTTTCTTGGATGTAACATTGTGGCAGTTCTTTCTTCTTCGAAATGACCATAATCTATGTTCTCATACATTGTAAATTGTATTTATTCTTCGCTGGCTATTGAAAAAGAGGACGGAGCCACGTAAAGTAATGTCCTGAATGTTGTGATGTCGGTTCTTGACTCAATACAATTTAATTCTAAACCTAATTGCTCATTGTGACAATAACCGCATCTACTACATGCCGCAGATTCTGCTAACTACTTGTAGTCATTAATATATCATCCGCATATCTTATATTATTAATTGTATGTCCTCCTATGACGATCCTTCTAATTTCCTCTAAATTGCTCATAATATTTTCACTATATAGGTGAACAAGGTCTAGGGACATAACGCCTCCCTGTCGCACACCTCTCTTGAGAGGCTGGTATTGTCCTACTTCATTATACACGTATGTGGCAGCTTGCTGTTTCCAAATACGTGATTTATTTACAAGTCTAAGGTGTTTACCATTAATTTGTAGATCTGCAAGCATCTTGATCAAGTCGACATGTCTTACTTTATTGGAATTGTTTGTATTAAATTGTTTGTATAGTCAGTGTAGCAAATATGTATGTTTACTTCTGTTGGACGATATATTAATACTCTCTACAAATTCACGCCATATATAATTGTTATACCATTCTCTTCTTCAAACCCACACTGTCCATTCCCATTTTAGGGCTGTATGTTCATAATAACTATGTGCGTTATTATTCTTAGTCAAATCACTATGATCTTACTCAATATGCTAATTGTTACATGTTAATTGCATTTCTTTTGGATATACTGACTTCTCCTCTATGTAAACGTATATCAGAATGTTGATACTGTGTACATCAACATGAATTCCCCCAGGATGCTCGATGTTTTTAAGTGGTCTCCTGCCATACATATTGAACGGCTGATTTGATAGAAGACATCCTTATCATGGACGCAGGTGGTGGATGGCGTTGACGAGCAGACGACAGGTAGTTGTTGGTTATGGTCTCCAATTTCATGACGGTCAGGAGGGGGTCTCTTTTTGGAGATAACTGTTACGGTCATCGACCAGTATGGTCACTGCTAAGAAGGAAAGCAATGGAAAACTACCTTTAGAGATGATTAGAAAAGAATAATGGAAATCGTGATTCTGTAGTGAGGGCAACATTCAACTGGGAGCAACATTATACAATAGTTATGTAATGAGACCAACATTCTACACGAATTATGAAATGAGACCACCATTCTGCAATAATTATGTAATGAGACCAACATTATGCAATGATGTGTACACGATGATTACCATATAAAAAAAACTGCAAAAGACTGAAACTTCCGGCAGTTTAGTTGTGATTTATTCTCACTTCTTTCCTTGATATTTCTCGAGTGTTTAATTATATTATTAAATTTCTTTCGCCAATTTCAGCCCTGCATTTTGTTTACGTGGACTAAGGTCCTAGTTAGGAATGTATATGTGTTTGTTTTTATTTTGTGTCCTTGGGATTTACAATATCCGATTCAATTTAACCATTGCCCCTACCCCGTTAAAACTTAAGGACAAGTTATAGTTAGGGTCCATCACCGGCTCAGAATGATAGTCCTGTGATTGAGTCAGCCACAAGCAGCTGCCCATGGTTTTACCCTCACTGGATATATTAATCCGAAGGTGACTGTTGTCCATATGGGGTAATGGACATTTTAGTCTATCTGATGTACAATAATTTTTTTATTTCATTATATACTGGGACTGATACATAGTTCAGGTCTTAGTCAGATATGACTGAGCTACCGTATAACAGTAGACGGTACTACCTGCTTTCTTTTAGCGCCGATTGTTGGGCGGCGCTCACCAAACCCGACACCCCATATTGTGCTAACGGCTTCAGGCGGAGGAGTGCAATTGGGATGGTACAATTGGGATGGTATCCTAGTGCGTGAAAATGCAATCTAAAGAGTAAATGTCATGGCAGGCCCTAAGCCTTGGTTCGCAACTGGTCTAGTATGGAGGCTCCGACAGGCGGACGGTTAAAGTATTGCTTTTCTGATCCGGCAGCTTCTGCAGCTTGTCTTTTTCCAGACGTATTGGTGTTACCTTTCCTGTGGAGTGAACATGGCAGGCCTAGAGAGGGATCATTCTGCATGGGCAACACATAACTCCGTTTTATAAACTATCGTCTGTCAAGACGGCAAAGTGCCAGTCAGTCAGGTACTGCGTTCACTAACCCAAGGCCAGAGTCGCCGACTTCAGAATTGTACACAACTGGAATTTGGGTAGGCTGTTCAAACCCATTACAATGGTGTACAGTTTAATGACATTTCCTGCCTACGTTTAACTGATTCACTGACAAACAAACAGTAAGTTTGGACCAAACATGGTACACAATCAAATGAACAAGTTTTATCATGTCAATTTCCGTTCAGTAAGCATTGAAAGTGTGGAAGATATCACGAAACAAAACAAATAGTACGATGACACTAATATGGCGATATATCGTCCTTCTGTCCAAGTGTGGAGTCATATTTGGCGAGATATTATCCTTCGGCACTTAAAAACAACGTGTATTCTCAATTGCATTTATTGTGCTAGGGCATATTTACTTATAATTGTTATACACTTGTTCATGCATACACAGTTTAATCATGTGTCTACGCAGTGTAACCAAATAAACAATATAAATATATACATGTGGTGATTAATGTTATTTATATGTTGTGTTCTATTACTTTTAATTACTTTGCTTTAATATCCAATGCTATTGTTTTGTTTTCTGTTGAAAAGAGTTTTTAAGAGCTATATAGGAACAAGTGGAAGCGAATCAAGGACAATTTGTAGATACACAAGGAAGTGCGTGACAGCTGAAGGCTCCGTGGTGAAGAAGTTACGGACGCAGTTCATAATCCCACATACCCATGTTCGAAACTCAGCTTCGGGTTATTTGGCAGCAGACCGCGTTGCGTTGGTTTTTTTTTTAACGAAATGGTATAGGTGCCGGTCGTTCAGAAAGAATTGGCAAACTACTGAACGTAAACATGCCGAGCGATCACAATAGCAAAAAATTGCTGGTGTTGACTGCGATGTCCTGTAAAGAATATGCAACTAACTAACTAACTATGTGACAGCTGCGGAGATCTGCTTAAGTAGACGAGCCAAGAGAACACCTTGGACGGATAGAAAGAATAATATTATTAAGCCTGGACCCGAGGTTGACACAGCAGAATATTGGTGCCAACATTGTTCAGGGACATAAAGGCGGCCGATGTGATACTGACTATCATGTACCGAGTCCTAACTGGTATATACATTTTATAGGACGAACACCATCCCATGGATAGTCAGCAGATTAGTGAGAAATTAGTTTACGCTTCAGAGATATTGTTTCATAGAAGAAAGATGAGATTACCATGGACAGATTCAAAGCGTAAAAAGTAATCTTGAAAAAAAAACAATACGTTAGCTCACAAAGAGAACTGGTTACTCACATAAGAAGATGAAAATTCACATTATTTAGGCACGAAAGGGGAAAGCTGGACTAGTTTGTGACAACGGGACAGTTCAAAGAGAAAAGAGGCGGGGAAAGAGCATGAGAGAACATTCTTAAGAATGTAAGGTAATGGCTTGTATTAGAAACGATTGGAAGTACACGAGACAGAATACAGAAACCAATGCCACGGAGTATGGGCTATAAAAGGAGAAGCACCATATACTCATCAGCGTCACGACGTGCGGAATAGACCTTTATGATACTTTAACATATAGCCTATAGTCCCCATGGAGCGTGAAAGAGTTTACCATATAGCCAATAGCCCCGCCTTCTCCCTGGCGCAGGCGTTAACGTCTTTCTCCGTAATCCCGAATATTCTCGTGAGTAACGCAGCTGCCCGAGAATCGGCAGTGGTTCGGGCCGCGCTGGTAACTTATGGGGGTATGTGAGCTGGTCGCTCAGAAAGCAATGGCAAACTACTGAGCGTAATCTTGCCTAATACATCAACAGCAGCTGAAAAATGCTGGTGTTGACTGCTACGTTCTGTAATGGATATGCAACATTAAAAAATAGCCCCTTATTGCGCGTGAAAGAGACCTTTTGATACCTTACCACATAGCCAAAATCCCCACATGGCGCGTGGAAGAGTCCTTTATGAAACTTTAACATATAACCAATGCCCCCCCCCCCCCAATTACGGGTGAAAGAGTCCTTTATGATTCTTTACCATATAGCTAATAGCCCCATGGCGCGTGAAAGAGTCCTTTAGAATGCTTAACCACATAGTCAATAGCCCCATGGAGCATGAAAGTGTCCATTAGGATATTTTACCACATAGTATTTCTCATGGCAAGGAAAAGTATCATTTACTTGACTTTTACTGTAGGACGAGAGATCTAGAGTAGCATGAACATCACGCCGGTTTCCCAAGGCACTTGATGATGATCAGCTGTGTCATATGATACTGAATTCAGGTCAGCACATGTGTGAATATGCATGCAGACATGAATGGGATCGTCTCCCATAGGTTGTCAGGATTGTTACATTGTTAGGTGAGATTAGATCGTTCACAAACTGCTGACAAGAAAAATACAGTGAGACAGCAGCAACCGGTGTTCTATGTTACCCGTGTAGATGGATGGATAGGAAGAAAATTTATGGAGCGTGGGAACAAAATATGGATTAATTCACGCCTTGTATGTGATTTTAGATCACCTTAAAAGTAGACTGAATAGTGATCAAGGGGAGACAACTCGGGGAATAATCCCCAGCTCAGGAATATAACATGGGCCGGATCAATGCGTTGACCTTTGTGTCTCCTGGCTTTCGTTCTGAGATTACGGGTGAGTTTCATTCAGTAGCAGGTACTGCCTTGGCGTCCGAAATATTGTCTTTAAAGAGCATAACTGCCAGTTGTAAGGTTATATTTATTAGGGTCATGCCATGTTGTGTTACGTTATGTTATGTCATGTTATGTTATATTACGTCGAACGATGTCACTGCGCACAGGGCATTCTCATGCGCATTTAATTTGCGAAAATATGGCAGATCAAGCTTGAGAGCAGCCGACAGGTAGTCGTTGAGTATAGTCATAAGATGGCGACGGTTGACAGTATCTCTCCATAGAGACAATAGCTACGGCCATCGAGCAGTATGATCAATACCAAGAAGAAAAGCAGTGGCAAAATCCTTCTTTACTGTTGCCCAGAAAGTTGGCTCGCTCGCTTTAACTCATGCATAGTCCATATACATTACTTCTAGTAGTGCTGGACTGAATTTTGCGTGTGGATTATTTTTACCTATTAACAGTATCCCTCACCATCAGACAAAGAAAATCTGACTTCAGAGGGACTTGTAATTTACGTCTTCACGTCAAGTACGATATGTCAACATTTTAGTCCAAATGTCCAATGTAGGGGTTGAACCCCGTCCTTCGGCATCAGCACACCGGATGTTTAAGAACACGTGTTCTTATCTATTCGGCCATGTTGGCCTATTGATGTTGGTGCTGATTTATGAGAGCCGTTGGAGCACACGGTATTGTTCAGTTGCTGGCCAAGACAGACGGTTTGAGTTCACTACGCAGTAGATTCCCGACCAGTACAGGTCTGAGTCCGCTACAATGTCGTAATCACTTCATAAAAAGACTGGAAACTGTTGAGCTTAAAAGATGCAGAATAATATGGAACAAAAGGCAAGAACAATACTGACATTCTAAAAGATCTGAACATCGAAGGGCCATCAGTAGCATCATGTCTTGAAGTTTGGAAGTCAAAATACTAACATTTTATCCATATTAGAAGGACAAGAGGCCTTGGAGAGAACAGTGTGGGAGGAATGGTTTCTGAAAGAGCGACATGAGTCGTTCAGCATGAAAATGGACACAGGACATTGCAGTCACCTTGGACATGATGCAAGAGAAATGGCAAGGGATCGAGACACTCTTTACCGATTTGTGATGAAGGCGACGTTCTGCAAATGACCTGCTACACGATGATGATGATGATGATGATGATGATGATGATGATGATGATGATGATGATGATGATGATGATGATGATAGTGATGATAGTGATGATCATCATGATGATGAGTGTGTACTCAGCTATCTTCTTAATCCCCAGTACGTTGTGTGACAGTCATTCCATTCCTGTACATGTATGTACATTTGTATTCATTATTGTAATATAAGCTGGTTCCGTGGCGAAGGCGGCACAGACGCAGTTCGTAATCCCGCATACCCGCATTCGAAACACATCTGCGGGCCATTTGGCAGTAGACCGCCTTGTGTGTGTGTTGTTTGTTTTTTTTTTTTAATGAAATGTCGGTCGTTCAGAAAGCAATCGCAAACTACTGAAAGTAAACTTGCCAAGACATCATAAACAGCCCAAAATGCTGGGGTTGACTGTGACTTCCTGTAAAGGATATGCAACTAATGTGTTTTATTGTTATATAAATACTCTTGGCTATGCTAATACTACGGTGGTGATAGCTGAAATGCAAAAGATCTACACCAGCTGTTTGACATTGTAGTAATATAATGTGCAAAACTGGACTTTCTTGCATATCAAGAACAGAGAAACAAATATTATATGAAAGAAACAACTGTTATATCACAGAAAACGATAATGTAATAAAACAATAGAAGAGAAACGGCTTAACCAAGTTGATCATTGTTAATACCCAGGGGCAATTATAACAGACGGAAGATGCATGAAGAGATTGAGAGCAGTATATATAAAACACAAGCTGGATTTTGGAAAGTAAAAAGTATCTTGTGCAACACTATCACTGAATGTAAGAAATCTCATCTCATCTCATCTCATCATGTTCCTCTTGTACCTTACTGTGTCGAGGTGAAGTTTAAACCGCGGGAGAGTGCCCGCTTATGAGCTTTATATATCGATATTCCCATAGACTCTGTTATTCCCTGCGTCCATCATTTACGTGGTCGGCCTCTTCCTCTGCTTCCCTCTGGTCTGTACATCATCGCTTGTTGTGGTATACTGTTAGTTGGTAACCTACTTGCATGGCCAAACCATTTGACTTGCTGCCTTCTAATAAAATCTAGTGCAGCTATAACCCCCACTTTAGTCCTGATTTCTTCATTTCTGATCTTATCTCTTCTTGATATATTGAGTAATCTCATGTCTGTTGTTGTGATTTTTCTTTTCTTTTTTTTTCTGTCATTATCCAGGTTTGGCATTGGTAACATAGAGTTGGTAGGAAGACTGTGCTGTAAAATGCTTTCTTAGTAGTTATTGATACATGTTTGTTCTTTAGTATTGGTGCCATTTGCCTTATTGCATATATTTTCGATCTCGTCTTCTGATTTGCCATTTGATGATATTATTCTTCCTAGATACTTGAAACACTTTACTTGTTTCAAGGGATGTTCGTTTAGGTGAATCGTTGTTGCTTTTCCTTCTTTAGTTACAGTCATTACCTCTGTTTTACTTGTGCTAATTTTCATGGTATGTTCCCTACACATTTCATTTAGATTATTCGTGTGGTCTTGTAATTCAGCTTCTGATTTTGCTATTAGTGCTTGGTCGTCCGCAAACAGGATTTCTCTAATGGTTGGATTTGCAGATGGTTCTTCTTCTGTGTTCTCGTCATGCGGTATTCTTGCTGTCTCTGCTTGGCTGGTTTCTTTACATATGTTGTCTATATATGTTATGAACAAGAGAGGGAACAGGACACAACCTTGTCGTACTCCGGATCTTATGGTGAAGGGTTATGATTGTCTTCCAGTTGCTCTCACTATGCAGCCACTGTTGTTGTATAAGCTACCTATATAGGTTTGTTAAATGTGTACTCACTCCATATTGTTTAAGGATTTCCAACAGCTTGTTTCTATCTACTCTATCAAATGCCTTTTCTTGGTCGACAAAGGCTAGGTAGAGTGTTTCAATGAATTCGATTGATTTTTCTATAAGTTGTCTAAGAGCAATAATTGAATCTGTGCATCCTTTGTAATGTAAGAAATCATCATCATCATCATCATCTTCTTCCACTTCTGCCGTCAAGCGTCGTGGGTTTTGCGTTTTTCTTTCAATTTCCTCCATAATTCTCGAGCAATAGTACTTGAACAAATATATTCCCTACCGGTTTGCTGGACCTGTCGTAGGTTCATCCTTATTTTAACAGATTGATGTTATGAAACACGCACAGAACACATAATTAGATCTCTGAAAATTGAAGCAACGCGGTTTACACCGCCATCTTGAACATCATAATCTAATGTAAGAAATAGAGTACTTAAACATTTTATATAGAACCTATTTTGCTGTAAGGCATAGAGGACATGGAGCGTTCGCGAACAAATTAAAAGAGCTTGGAAGCATCACGATTGTGGTTCCTGAGACAGATGTTGGTAATACCTGGGACTATCAAAGTTACTAGCAACGACTGCCTTGAAGATTATAATATTAGATCTTTATAAGATAGAGACAAACATCAATCTTTAGTCATGTGATGAGAAGATACGCATTAGAGAATATCGTGACAGCCGTGGGGAAATGAGTGAGAAGAGATTCAGAGGCAGAATGAGAAAAATGATGTTGGATGGACTGAGATAGTGGTTTAGAGGAATATCATCAGCCAAGTTGGTCCGATATCTGTGGAGAGACATGAACGCCTATGCCAACTGGAAGGGGACATGAAGTGGATGATGATGATATATCACCAAGGGGTTCCCCAACTGTCTTAATTGGCTCGTGTTATAAAATGATGGATTTGCGGAATAACATATGCAACGAACACAATCGTCAATACTTGGTTGTTTGTTTCTTCTTCCACTTGTGCCGTTAGGTGTCGTGGGGAGGAATAGTTGATATCTTGGAGGAGACCATTGTAGCACATATTATATTCGTTATGGACTCATAGAGTATCCTTAGTAAGGTGAAGAAAGAAAGGCTTCGTGTAGAATGGCTTGCTTCGCGTCTTAGGTCACAGATTGTGAGAATTGTATGGATTTTCTGCCCTGGTCATGCAGGAGTGCGGGGGAATGAAGACTGGCAGGGAATGCACCTCTCGGTGGTAGATTACCTACGGACAAGGGAGAGATGGTTAGGCGTCTGTGGGGCCAGTTGGAGATAGAGGTGGGACAGACTGAACGCCCGTATGTGGAGATAATGATATGGCGGGGTATCGCAGGGGCTCTGGGCGAATCTCACAAACCGAGAGGGAAGACCAGGAGAACTTTCAATCAGGTGACGGTTGGAATGATTGGTAGTATGACTCTTTGTTGGCTATCGAACGAAGGGACGGAGTGTGTGTGGGAGTGTTCTGGGTGCAGTGATGTCGTTTCTTAACTCAACTCAACTCAACTCAACTAAATAGTTGATATCCCAGTTACACTGGGTATGTTTGTCATCTGCCTCCAGAAAATTCGTCAGTATTTAGTACTAGGACTACTACTACATGACCTCTATAGAGTTTAGAAACCCCCCCCCCCCCCCCCCACAACACACACACACATCTTTCGCAGATGGTTCTTCCTAACCTGACGCTCAGAGACATACCAGCTAAAGTGGAGAGAAAGAAGAATAAATACGCTTGTGTAAATCTAAACCACGTTTTCAGATCCCCAATATTACATCATTTTTATTTGCAGTTGCCAGTGTGGCGTTTCAATCCACTCAGCAAAATATTATAACCCGATAAACGACATGAATGAAATGGTGTTACTTTTTTTTTCGTTTGGAAGTCAGCGTAACCCCGGTCTCATACGCCTGGCTATCACTTTCTTTCATCTCTTGCATTTAAACAGGTCAAAATATTGCCACCTTAACAGCTAGAGCGTACATTGCTTTGAAGAGTTCTTTCACATTTCTAGAGGGTTCTAAACTGTCAGTAGCAAACAACCCAAGATTGTTTACACTTGTTTTGTTCAGTCTAATATAATGATTACATTAACTTCTCTGTCCCATGCATTGGTCAGATGAGTTAATGTAATCATTATATTAAATGTTATTTGTTTCTTATATGCAGTAATTTAACTCATGTGCACTGATTTATGAAATCTTGTATCCCTTCTTTAACACATATCCCTAGATTTCTCCTTCTTCTTCTTCTTCTGCTTCTTCTTCTTCTTCTTCTTCTTCTTCTTCTTCTTCTTCTTCTTCTTATTATTATTATTATTATTCTTATTATTATTATTATTCTTATTCTTGTTCTACCTCTTGTTGTTCCTCTTCTTCTTCTTCTCCCCCTCCTCCTTGTTGTTGTTGTTGTTCTTCTTCTTCTTCTTCTTCTTCTTCTTCTTCTTCTTCTGCTTCTCCTTCTTCTTCTCTGCTGCGATGAAATGTAACCTTTGTTTCAGTAATTATTTTTCATTCAGTCCTGAAGCCAAAAGCTCTGAAGATTCCTTGGAGAGAAATAGGTCTCAGATTAGATCATTCAGTTCACGCTGGTCGAAGCGTTGAGGTACTGAAAAATCATCTTCGAAGAAATCACTAATATTGTAATTTGTCGTTTCCTATGCCACTGTTGTCTCATCTTCTAGCAGAGATTCCGAAATCTGTCTGAAAGTTGGAATTGGTATGTTATCTTGTGTTGAACAGGTTGCCTAGCAGACATTAAATCTAGATATTTCCATTTTTTAAATGTTTTTGTTTTGCATAATTTCCGTTAATATTGACAACACAAATATAACAATCACCAAAGTGGTTCTTGGGCTCTCTCAAAGCCATTGGAATTCCCCATTTTTAAACATTTTCTTTCCCCACTAGTGCACTGTTGCAGATTTTCAACACATGTTTTGGAAACATGAGGCACCCATGACTTGTCATGGTCATCTAGATTTACTTTAAAGCAATCAAAGTATGTCTTTTTCACAAAAACGGTAATATTATTCCTATGTCCTTCTTTCAAAATGTACTTCCCACAAATATAACATGACAAATCCGATGAATGAAAACATGCTCTTCTTGTTGATGATGTCATTGTGTGTTTGAAGTGTAAGAAATTAACTAGCATACTAACATGCATGCAATGGGTTAACATCTTAAAAAGAAGCAATTCTTAGAAGCTTCTTGGAAAACTGAAACTGTAAGTAAAGAAGCAGTTTCATTTTATTAGGGACTATATATCAATAGTTTTTCCCCCCCAGAAAATACTGTAATGATATTAATTAAATACACAAATACATGTATCTCAAAACCTAAAGTTGCTACAAACAAATAAGTGTGATATTGGATTTAGAAGGTCTCATGTATGCTAATCAGGTATAAAATGTGTGGCACCTCGAAAAATATTATTTGTATGGCTGTGTTATCATCCATCCAATCATTGATTCGAGTATAGTTTATTTGAAAATATATTTGTTTAATATCAGATAATAAACAGCTTATTCACACCAACCCTATGCTACCAATCTCAAACCTGGACTTTATCCAAATCACACTTTCGCAAAATCAACACATGCGAGATGAGATGCCTGAGGAGAGCTGCCAACTTAACATTCCGAGACCGAGTAAGAAATGCTGTTATCAGACAGACAGTGGGATCAACACCTTGTGCCACATTTATTGAAAAACAGAAGATCAAGTGATTTGGCCATGTCGTTAGGATGCAACACCAGCAACGACCATCACTGGCCTTACATCAAAGATCATCCGCGACGAGACCAAGAGGACGTCCAAGAAAATAGAATGGATTGACGACATCAAAGACATTGTACAATCACACGGAATGACACTATCCATTGCCGCCCATCGGGCGCTGGAACGCAAATTATTCCTCCCCACGAATCTTGACGGCAGAAGTGGAAGATGATGATGATGATGATGATGATGATGATGATGATGATGATGATAATGATGATGATGATGATGATGATGATGATGATGATGATGATGATGATGATGATGATAACATGGTATTAATACAGAGGATGTACGTATGCAATGCATGACAATTTGTTGCATCTCCTGGTGAATCTTCTACATTTTGGCTGAGTTGGGTATGGACTATAGTAAAATAAAGGAGCTCTTTTATGCCAACATCAATCCAGTCCATGGCAAAGGTATAGTGCATGATGTCTCCTTGGCGAAGTAGTAAAGCCGTCTGACTCGGGCTCCGAAGGTTGTGAGTTCGATTCCGGGCGGCGTCCCTTGGTTCAAGAGTGCAGTTTTTCAGGAGATACATGAGGGTCGTCGCTGGAGCTATGGAGTTTGTAATTTGTGCTACGCTTTCCGCGCTGCCGAAAGAGACTGAGCCATATGGGATAAAACCCGGTGCAATGAAGTCGACCCTGTCGACTTATAATCGATTTTTAAGACCTTTTTAAAGGAGCTCTTTTACCGCCTTGAGGTGTATTGGGTTTACGGTGCTAGCCCTATATTTATGTAGACCAATCGGCCCCCGACGGATGATGTGGTCGATATCGCGCCGGTCATCTTTACTCCCCACAACATTTCCTGGGCTCATGTGAAGCTGTGTCGATCTGGAGGTCTGGGTCAATGTTTTGTTGTATATCCCACCCTGGGGATTCGAATACAGGACAACCGGGCCGGCAGGACAGCGTGCTGGCCGCTGCGCCACCGATACACTCTGCAGAGCTCAACGTATCTGGAAGCAGCTCATTCCTGACACTGTTGTGATAAACTGTGTGGATGAGGCAGTACATAGAGCACTGTACGAGTCTATAAGCGAGACATTCTGCGAGTCTATAAACAGGACTCTGTGCGAGTCTATAAGCAGGACATTGTGCGAGTCTATAAACATAACACTTTATGAGACTCCAAACAGAACATTTATGAGTCTATGGAAATAACATTTTATGAGAATACATATATAACACTTTATGAGTCTATAGAAATAACACTTTATGAGTCTACAACAGAACATTTTATGAGTCAATAACAGAACACTTTATGAGTCTTTAAAAATAACACTTTATGAGTCTACAAAGATAAAACTTAATGAGTCTATACAAATAACACTTTATGAGTCTACAAACAGAACATTGTCTGAGACTATAAACAACACTTTATGAGACATAAACCAGCGGTCCTTCGGTAAATGTTTTGCATATCCTTTACAGGACATCGCTGTCAACATCAGCATCTTTCAGCTGTATGTTGATTTCTTGGCAAGATTATGCTCAGTAGTTTGCCATTGCTTTCTGAGCGGCCGGCTCACATACCCCGTAAGTTACCGACGCGATTCGAACCACTGCTGATTCTCACCGTCGTCACGTTACTTACGAGAGTATACGAGATTACGGAGAAAAGTCGCTAACATCTAGGCCAGGAAGCCAGCGGTCTTTCGGTAACTCTCTGTATATATTGTCACAATGAGGCAAACAAGACACGATCGAAACAGAAATAAGAATTGTCAGTTGTCCTGCCTCTCCATTCGGCTCTGTGGTGAGGGTTTTGCGATAGCAATTGGTAATCCTGCATACCGCGTTCGAAACACAGCTGCGGGAAATTTCGAACCAGGCCGCCTTGTGCTAGTTTTCATACAATGTTATAAGTGTTTGTAATTCGGAAAGCAATGGCAAACTACTGAACGTAAACTTGCCCATAAATCACAAACAGCCAAAACAATGATGTGGTTGACTGCAACGTCCTGTAAAGTATATGCAAGTCTATTGCATATATCTTCATTGCACCAGGTGTTAGAAAGTCTCTTTCTGTCACAGTATTGTAGCGTTAGTGATCAGAGCGTGCGGTTTGCCAAGACACCAATGGGTTCTGTTGTCCGATGGGGCGGCTTATTGGCTCCGACTGCGAATAATCATACCCTGGGAACAATTAAAAGATGATCTTGATGCTTCGAGTTTTCCTAAGTAAATACTATAAGACTGTAAGGAATGCCATAATAGCCTCAGTTCTATGAAAGAAATCTTCCAAATACACCTCATTGTTGTAACGGATATGAATGTTCAAGGGCGTAGTGAAGGTAGTTCAATGGAGAAATATTTACGAGAGCGCACAGACTTGTCCAGCTGGAAATTGTCGTCAAACACTGAGGGAACAAACTACTCATGTGTATGTGGAAGGTAAGTGACAGCCACCGCCTTATCTCACCAAGAAAAAGTATATCCAGCAGTCACTCATTTGGAACATAGGAATGACATATTGAGAAGATGTATATCTGTCTCCGGGCTGATAAATCAGAAATAACAACTGGTTTGGGAGAAAATGAAGCACATAGTAGTAGAGGACAGCAGTGATCAAGAGTGTAGTAAAGGTAGTTCCTTGTCCTAGACTGCACCTGAGTAGAGAAGGGTGGTAGTTTCTCACGACAGCTGGAAATTAGCGTAAGGGACGGGGGGACAAGTTACTTATGTGTATGTGGTAGGTAAGAGACAGTCACTGAATTATCTTACCAAGAAGAAGTATAGGCTCCAATCACTGATTAGGTAAGGAATCTATGACAGGCCTAGCAAAACAGTGGGGAATTTAATTGATCTTAGAACAAAACAATATTGCTCATGAATCATGGATAGAGGAAAGGCGCTAGTCACAGACGCTGGAACTTCAATGACCCCTCCCCACGACTCCTAACTGCATAAGTAGAAGACAACAACAATACCAACAACTAACTTGCAACATAGGAATGACATATTGAAAAGTTGTATAAGTGTTTCCGGGCTGATACAGCAGAAATGACAGCTGATATGGGAGAGAAACGACGCAAGAACAGTTATTTATGTTTGGAAAAAAAAAGAAATGTTCTGCATTCTTGGTTACATCGTGAATAGAGAACTAAAATTGGTAAGTACTGGTGAAATGCATGGCAAAATAGGTATAGGAATGTTAAAACTGGTAAATACTTAAAAAGTCGCTTAAAAGTCGACAGGGTCGACTTCATTGCACCGGGTTTTATCCCAAATGGCTCGGTCTCTTTCCGCAGCGGGGAAAGCGTCGCACAAAGCACGAACTCCGTAGCTTTTAGCGACGACCCACAGGAGTCTCCGAAACATTTAACTCGTAAACCGAAGGACGCGGACCGGAATCGAACCCACAACCTTCGGAGCACGAGTCAAACGGCTTGACCACTTCGTCACTGCATTCTTGGTTACATCGTGAATAGAGAAGAACTAAAACTGGTAAATACTGGTGTAATGCATGGCAAAATAGGTATAGGAATGCAATGAGAGAATATATTGGGCATTCTAGTGGTATAGTGTGTCAGAAGACGAGGGAATGAATGACTTGATACATAATACTCGAGAACGGGAATTGTGAAGAGGCTCTAATTGGCAGGGCACTTGATGATGATACTGATTGTGTTGCTGGTGGTTATGGCGGTGATAATGATGATGACGATAGTGGTTCTAATGATGAGATGATACATGATGATGATGGTAATGAATGATGATGATGATGAATGATGGTGATGATGATGATGGTAGTGATTATGGTAGTGATGGTGGTAGTGATGGCAGTGATAATGTTGATGCTTGTTGTGATGGTAGTGATAATGATGATGTATGATGACGAAACCCAAGGTACAAGTCCTTCAAGAAACAAATGAAGATCGTAAAATGATTAAAGACATTAGACGTAGACAGACAAAAATGTTCGGACATGTTATGAGAAGAAATGAATTGGAAAACTTGGTGACAACTGGCAAGATCGAAGGGAAGAGACCAAGAGGAAGACCGAGAAGTAAATACCTGGATAGCTTGGCCAGGTGGCATGGTTGAGACAGGAACACGGAGCTGATCCACGACTCTGGTGATCGAGTGAGATGGCTAAACATGACCGCACACGCTTATCGGCATAGAACATGGTGGATGGATGGATGATGACGAATGATGATGATGATGGTGATGACGGTAGTGATAATGATGATGACGATAATTATGGCAGTGGTTTTGACACTGATAATTGTGATAAACACATACCACCTTTCATCTAACCGTTAAATGAGTTTCAGAGATTTATCCAGGAAAAAAGCCTGCACTGAATTGAGCTGGTCATCTCAGTTCATAATTCGTTGTTGTTTTTGTTTTATATTGCATGTCCTTTGCAGGACTTTTATAACAGAGCACCATCTCTGTTAGTAGTTTAAGAGATTTATGGTGTGCAATAGAAAAGGGTTAGGGAAATGAATAGGTGCACGCGTGAGCACGATTGGACTAGTTGTTAGGGACGCTCACGAGTGACGTAGGGAATAAACATAGTTCAGTTCCAACTTAGCCTGCAAACTAACTGGAGGTGTTTTCAAATTGTTGTATCTTCTTTTATACCTTGACTAATAAACAGACACGTTTACACCTTGGCTGGAGCCTTGACTTCATGTGTGCAGTTGCCTTCAGTTATATTCAGACTCTCCGTGATCTATAACACTTTCCAATCACATCAAACCTATAATGTCTGTTTGTGATTTACAAGGCAATTCTATGTTCAGTATTTTGTCATTGTTTTCTGAGCTCCAATTTAACATTTGAGTCAATATGACCGACCTGCGGAACAATTCGACTACACAGATGAATTTAGCGTCTTATCATTTTACACGCAATATGCAGCCTTTGTTTAACGACGCTTTTAAATATATAGCTTGTTACTTAACAGTTACACCCAAACCGAAGCCACACAAATGTGGTTTTACCGAAGCATGTTAAAATTCTGCTGTTGGTAAACTGAGTAACGATCACATTTCTATAGAAGCTAAAACACAAAAGTGATCTGTCATGGAGATACGAAAGAAATATATCAGTTAATCACATCGGGACCTATGTCTGCAATACACAGGCAATATAAATAAAGACAGATCTAAACAAACACGGAATAGAGAAAAGAAACATAAATCAAAAGTATGGGAAGGGGGAGGGAAAGAGAACAAGGACAAAACTGCATTGGAAAACTCAGGATAGGAGGACTTGGCATGAGTTGGTTCAGGGCCAATTCTCCTATAGGGGTTCAAAACTTTAAAGTCCATTGGATGATATCAAGGGTCGTTGTCATACTGGTATGAGAAAGGGGAAAGAGATGTGGGATGGCAGGGATAAGAGATATTGGGCAGTCCTGCATAAAGTCATGAACATATCTCTGCACACAGATGACATGCGCATATCTCTGCACACAGATGACATGCACATATCTCTGCACACAGATGACATGCACATATCTCTGCACACAGATGACATAAACATATCTCTGCACACAGATGGCATGGACATATCTCTGCACACAGATGACATGAACATATCTCTGCACACAGATGGCATGAACATATCTCTGCACACAGATGACATTAACATATCTCTGCACACAGATGACATTAATATATATCCGCACACAGATGACATGAACATATCTCTGCACACAGATGACATGCACATATCTCTGCACACAGATGACATGCACATATCTCTGCATACAGATGACATGCACATATCTCTGCACACAGATGACATACAAATATCTCTGCACACAGATCACATGGACATATCTCTGCACACAGATGACATGAACATATCTCTGCACACAGATGGCATGAACATATCTCTGCACACAGATGACATTAACATATCTCTGCACACAGATGACATTAACATATCTCTGCACACAGATGACATTAACATATCTCTGCACACAGATGACATTAACATATCTCTGCACACAGATGACATTAACATATCTCTGCACACAGATGACATTAACATATCTCTGCATACAGATGACATTAACATATCTCTGCACACAGATGACATGAACATATCTCTGCACACAGATGACATGAAAATATCTCTGCACACAGATGACATGCACATATCTCTGCACACAGATGACATAAACATATCTCTGCACACAGATGACATTAACATATCTCTGCTTACAGATGACATAAACATATCTCTGCACACAGATGACATAAACATATCTCTGCACACAGATGATATTGATATATATCAGCACATAGACGGAATGTTGTTGTTGTTTGCAGACGTTTGTTCTTATGGGACACTCCTACAACTCTGGTCTGGGATTACAAGCTGATCTAGCTGAGAGTCCTCGACACTTGCTACAGTGAGGGACAGATTGGCTGCCTATTCTTCTTGCTCTAGGCCTGCAAGGTGTGATGTGCTGTAACATCGCAGACTCATTGAAGGAAACTGCTATAGGACCATTTTTTTTAAAAATCTGAGTCTTGATAATTATATCCTGACACCCCTATAACACACGTCTTGGATATTGGCTGATCTAGCGGAGTGTTGATACTTCTATTCTAACACTCCTACAAACAGCAGACGTCTTGGACTATGGGTTGATCCATCTGACTGTTGATAACAACCCTATAACACACGTTTTGGATATTGGCTGATCTATCTGAGTATTGATACTTCCACCTGGTACCCATAGAACCCACGTCTAGTTTCATGGACCGACCCAGCTGAATATTGATAGTTCTGCTTGACGCGATTACAACCCTTTTCTAGGATTATGTGTAGACCTATTCTGATCTGACCAGGAAACAAAGGGCGTGAACTCTAGTCCCCAAGGCCTCTGTGGTGTCCAGTGCCGCACTTCGTGCTGGTTGACCACTGCTTCTTCTTCCAGGAACCATGGCACATGATGATGATGATATCAGCAGGTGTCTTTGTCTTGGCCCACGATATTTTAAGAATGTTTCTTTCTTGTCTGACCATTTTATTTAGTTTTAGAACCACTGACATAGAGACAAGGTGCCCCCTCCCCCACTCAACCCCTCAAAACCCAGGCATCTTTACTAGCTTTGAATGAGCTCCGAACAAACAACCTGAGGTGCCTGTAAGTCTGCGGGTTTGTCTGACCTATGCAGATCTTCTTGTTTGCTGCTCATTGTCGCCAAGGAACGTTTTATCGTCACCGTTTCCCTCTATGTCAATACACATACGGTGTCTATTTAACTCAATGCCCCATTTTTCTTTTATACCTGCACACTTATGAATCGGGGTACCTCGCTAGGTCTTTGCATTGACAGCAGAGAGAGAAAAAAAACATCTACCCCAGTAGTTGAACGGAAATGCTTGGGCGATCTTTGGTATACGGATAAGGGGAAACTTTAAACGGGCTGCACTTAATGTCGCTACATTACCATTAGAATGCATATGTTGTCGATAGAACGACATGTATGCAAACGGACAAAGAGATCTTTCCCCAACGGACAAATGAAATTTCCGGTAGTCGGCTCAATAGTAATGTTGTCTCTGTTTAACCACAGGGGCCAACTTGCCAGGGGGAAAAAACGCTGATATGTGGGGATGTTTTTTCCTTCCAGAGTAATAATGGGCTGTGGTGTGATACATGTTTAGTGCTAACTTCCTTATGTGAGTGTAGGAGGAAGGAGGCTGGCAGACAGTACTTTACAGGGGTAACAGGTTACAGGCTAAAGGATTGATTTCGTTGTACGGTGTTCTATGAAATATGACCCGGCCTACTTTCCATAGAGCGGCTTGCCGAAAACCTCGCACAGAGCACGAAATCCGTAGCTCCAGAGAAGACCCCAAGGGATTTTCGAAAAGATTTCACTCGTCAAGAGAATGAGGGAGTCCGACAAACGAACCCACGGCATTCGTAAGGCAAGGCAGTCAGCTTGACCACTAAGTCAAAGAGGTCCACTACGGAGACAGGAAGGTGACCAGGTCAGACATGTGGAATAAATGATGCCTGGATACAGTATGTGTGTATATAAAATATGAAGAACACCTTAATCTAACACTATCTGAATTTGGAGGATAGACAAAGAATTCTCACGGCCTACACAGAACCAATTTTTAACATATGGTTGTGACTCCTGGGCAATTATTAAACAGGTAGGAGGTCAGCATGGCTGAATGAATAAAAGAGCTCGCTCTTAAACTTCCGGGGCACCACCCCAACACTGTTCAGCTGGACTAAAATGGTGACTTCTCGTCCTTCTCAACCCTCCTAATTGCGCTCTTTTCTCCCGAAGCCGTTGGCACAATGTGGGGCGCCAAAGGTTTGGTAAGCGTCACCCAACATTCGGCGCTAAGAGAAAGCGGGTAATACCGTCTGCTGTCATTACGGTAGCTCAGTCATATCTGACTAAGACCTGACGCAGTCGTCCTTGACTTGAGGACTTACATTAAAAGTACCTCAGAAGTCGGAGTGGGTTTGCCTGATAGAGAGGGACGCTGGTAATAGGAAAGCTAATCCACACTCAACAATCAGTCCAGTGGAATAGAAGCAGTATCACGTTATTGACGACGCTTGAATTCAAAGCAAGCAACAGGACACACAATTAAACAGGTAGACAAATTCTTTGCGGCGTCAGAGTTGTGGTTTTATAGAAGAATGCTGAAAATTCCGTTGATAACCAAAATGAGTAATCTAAGCGTTTTGAAAGAGGCTATGATACAAAGACAACTTATCACAGAAGTCAGAAAGAGGCAGTCGTCGTGTTTTGTCGTATAATGAGAACGGGAACAGACAGACAGACAGACAGACAGACAGACAGACAGACAGACAGACGGACAGACAGACAGACAGACAGACAGACAGACAGACAGACAGACAGACAGACAGACAGACAGGTGAAGACAGCGAGGGAAGATTTTCGAGGGCATTTTGCGAAGACACAGAAAGGTGGCAGCACATGAATTAAAACATGCTGCAGGAGTGGCAAGATGTGCATAAGCCAAACGACAAGGCACTTGATGATTGATGGATGGATGGATGGATGGATGGATGGATGGATGGATGGATGGATGGATGGATGGATGGATGGGATATCAGTTGTAGCAGCATTTGTCTAGTTCTCTCCATGAGCTCTACATCGGTGATTCTGTTATATCATTTTACTCCTTCTATTTTCGTAGACACAACTAATTAATACAAGATTATAGTAATTATTTTAATTTTTAGTGATTCTAATCCGACGTGGACAAGGCCCAACGTTCGTACCGTAATACGATCGGCGTAGACAGTAGTGGGTATACTCAATCTTCAAACCTCTAATCCCGAAACAACCAAATGATTCAATTGTTTTAATGTTCTTCATTTGTATGTATTGATTTAATTTTAGAATTGTAAATTCTAAGTATGGTACTCAATTTATTTGTTTTTACCCTCCACATATTGCATAATGCTATAATAGCCCCTCTTACCTTTAGTGTTCTTATTTTGATATCTTTATCTAGTTCCCTCATCTTTGTCTACACAGCAACATAAGATAGGTTTGTGCTACATGGATAGACTTGTGCTCTATAGATAGGTTTATGCCGGTCTCCCTGGTCTAGGCGTTACGCGACTTTCTCTGTAATCCCGTATACTTTCGTGAGTAATGTGACGTGCGCGAGAATCGGTAGCGGTTCTCTCCGCGTCAGTAACTTACGGGGTATGTGAGCAGGTCGCTCAGAAAGCAATGGCAAACTACTGAGTGTAATCTTGCCAAGAAATCAACAATCAGATGGTGATGTTGACAGCGATGTCCTGTAAAGGATATGCGAAAAAAATAAAAAGATAGGTTTATGCTTCGTGGATATATAATAGTATGCTACATAGACAGGCTTTTGCTACAAAGTCAAGTTTATCCTACATAAATAGGTTCGTGCTGCATAGATAAGCGTATGCTACATGGATAGTTTTATGCTACATGGATAGACTTATGCTACATAGATTGGTTTATGTTACATAGATAGATTTCTGTGGCATGGATTTAACATATGTTTGTGAATCCTGGTCAGTTATTAAACAGGTAGGAAGTGGCCGAAAAGATCAAAACGTTTGCTCTTAAACTTCCGGTCTACGATGCCGCAGGGTTGCAACCTCTACACCAATCAGCTGGACTGAAATGTTGACCTCTCATCCTTGACTTGGGGGCATAGATTACAAGTGCTATGAAATCGGAGTGGGTTCGCCTGACGGCGAGGAGCACTGGCAATAGGAAAAATTATTCCACACGCAAAAATCAGTCCAGTGCACGGAGCTGATCTCTTGAAGTGAGGTTTCCACAGCTACTGTCACAAGTGATGCGTATTAAAGGTTCAAGAACCCAATCAGTCCACCCAGATCGTATGGTGTCCCGGTCTCTACCCAGACCAGCCGCAATCGTGTGGTATCCCGGCCCCTACCCGAACCAACCCAAGTAGTATGGTGCCTTGGTGCCAGCAACAGCGTACAACTCGTTCACAACCAATGAACCCTGCATGACTTGGACAGAAAATCCATACACACGGTTTAACAGGCAAGAAGAAGACTTCATTGCAGTGGTCTCTTTCCTCAGGCCGGCCTGCCGAAAACGTCGCACAAAGCATGAACTCCGTAGCTCCAGCGACGACCCCCAGAAGTCTCTGAGAAAATTGCACCCGTGAACATAACGATGTAGCCTCGAATCGAACCCACACCAAGGCAGACGGCGTACCCACTTCGCCACGGAGATTGCCGATAGAAGATGCATTTAAGGTCTGAAAGAGATCAGGTATATATAACGTAACCATGCACTTCTTGAGTGCCCATGATTGATCGTACGGAGCGTGGTTTGAGGACTAGAGGCAAAGGTAATTTTGTGGACGCGTTGTATGAAGAAATAAATTCGAGAATTTGGTGACAACTGGCAAGTTTGAGGAGGGAAAGAACAAGAGAATGGCAGAGCAGTAAATATATGGATGGCTTGGTCCCGTGGCAAGGTCGAGACAAAAGCACGTAGCTGATCTACGACTCCGGTGATCGTGTGAGATGGCGAAACATGACCAGCTTATCGGCATTGCACATAATGATGATGAATTGCTGAAACTGAAGTCTCAGTTTACACCGAAGAACTCCATTGATTGTTTCTACGCCCGTTTTGGCTGTATTCGTTCCTTGTGCAGCACTATGCTATGCATCGACCCGTTTTATATTTCTATAAGATAATACACATCCAAACATCTTGCCACCAAGCACAGGAATATAGGTATTTACTATAGCATTATTCTATCCAGTACTGGGTTAATACCTTTTGAGGCCTCAAGAACTTACAAGTTGTTGGTGCCTTTATAGATCAATCGTCGCTTTTACTTCCCAGAGCATTTCCTTATATGAATTTCTAGCTGGGCCGATATGAGTGCCCAGGTCAATATAAAACATTTGCCCAGGTGGGAATTACCTCTCTTCAGTTGTACTGCTTCTTCTTTTGTCTTCTTCTTTTGTCCTCTTCTTTTGTCCAACTACTTTTGCCGTGAAGCGTCTCAGAAAGGATGAAGATGCCTTTTCCGTTTTTCGGTTGTCTTATTGCCTGTGGTAATATCATATTTGATTTCTTCAATGTCTCTTTACTCCATCTAAGGAACTCTTCCTGGGCTGTCCGTTCACCTTAGAGCGCTTTAGTCGCCGGTGGATCTTTTTGTCTATTCTATCTAAATGTCAGAACATTTAATTCATTGGTGTTCTATGAAGTCGGTAATTGAAGTTATTCCCTATACTTGTTCTTAGTTTCTCATTTGTCACTCTATCTCTTCTTGTTTTTCCAGCTGTGATTTTAATGCATCTCACCCCACATGATGTTATTTTAGGCCTGTGCGTTTCTAGATCTGTCCTTTTGTTCTTGGATAATAATTTGAGGAAAGCAGCGATTTTGTGCCGGCTTCCTGGCCTAGAGGTTAGCGACTTTTCTCCATTATCTTGTATACTCTCGTAAGTAACGTGACGACGGTGAGAATCAGCAGTGGTTCGAATCGCGTCGGTAACTTACGGGGTATGTGAGCCGGCCGCTCAGAAAGCAATGGCAAACTACTGAGCGTAATCTTGCCAAGAAATCAACAATCAGCTGAAAAATGCTGATGTTGACAACGATGTCCTGTAAAGGATACGCAAAACATTCATTTATTTAGTGATTTTATGCTTCATTTTGCAGTTTTAACAATCATGATTATTATTCCATGTCCACGTGTTTGAAAATACAACAGTGCTCGATGTTAAACATCCGGTGCGCTGATGAAGAGATAGACAGGTTCAACCCCTTTAACTGCAATAAACTGAACATAACAGCTGTGACTTCTCGTTCAGAAAGCAATGGCAAGCTACTGGACGTAAAGTTGCTTAGAATATCAACTTGGGGTTGATCATAACGTTCTGCAAAAGGGCATGCAACATTATTATTATCGTTATTATTAATTTGTTTTTTCTTTCGTTCGCTCGCTTTGAGATCAAGCATAGTCCATACACGTGATGCGACTTCTTGACTGAATTTTTGCGTGTGGATTTGCTTTCCTTATTACCAGTGCTCCTCGCCATCAGGTGAACCCACTCCGACTTCAAAGGTACTTGTAATTTACGCCTCCCAAGTCAGGGCGAGAAATCAACATTTCATCCCAACTGACCGATGTAGGGGTTGAACCGATTACCTCGGCATCAACACACCGGATGTTTAAGAACGATCCCTCATATCCATTTGGTCATGCTGACATACGTACTTTGATTATAACTTAAACATTTGTTTTGTGTTTTATTTAGCAGACCACAAGTAACGGCTTCTACAATACAACTACACTTCCTAGAATTTCCCTAGGTTTACATTTATGAGTCAGTCAAAACGAGTAAAGTCGGATGACTCAAGCCATTCTACACTCTGCGGTGTGTCTGAGTCATCCAATGATATCTATGCTAATTGTTATGGCCAACACCGATTTCACGGTTTTATGTTTTTCTTCCGCATATTTAAAGTCTGATGTTCTGTGCTACCTACTATCATATTATAGTAGAAATGTCAGGTTCCTTTAGATCGTAATTACTTTGAAGACAATGGTTGTTCAGGCTTGTTTCGACTCTCTTGACTGTAGAGGTGTTATATTTGGGGCTTTTATGGTGTTTCCTTTCAGATTCTGCTTTCGGATATATTGTTACTTGTTTTGCTTCCTAGCTATGGTTAGTTCAAGACGTGACTTATTTATGACAGCGTGAGGTGTTAAAAGTGGCCTCCGCCAAATTAGTCACAAAGTAGTTCGGGTTATTTGCATAATCCCATACGGGGCGTGAGAAAGGTGTACTTGACAAATTAATACAGATAGCCGTGAGGGTAGATAAACATACAGATAGACAGACAGTCGTGTGGGCAGATAGACATACAGACAATGTGACGGAAACACACTCACACATAGACAGACAGACAGTTATTCAGACAAATAGACAGTTTGTCAGACAAACTGAAAGACATGGAGTGAAACAGACTGATAGACAGACAGCCGGACAGATAAATGTTTTCTCTCCTTTTTCTATGTCCTACTGTCTCTCTCTCTCTCTCTCTCTCTCTCTCTCTCTCTCTCTCTCTCTCTCTCTCTCTCACTCCCTTTCTCTCTCTCTCTCTCTCTCTCTCTCTCTCTCTCTCGTAATAATAATAATAATAATAATATAATAATAATAATAATAATAATAATAATAATAATAATTATAATAATAATAAAAACACTAGTATAACAACCATCCACCTATTGGTAGAACAGTATGTTTCCCATAGCTAATTACAAGTGCCACATCAATAATTAATATTAGTGAATCATGTAGTAATTATTTTTTACTGTATAGTGCATTTTTATATTGTTGTTGTTGTTCTCGGTTATCTTCATAAATGATGTATGGATGAAATAATGTATGAAAGAGAGTGCTAGAAGGGCAGCATGTTAGACGAGCCTGCGTGCCAAATTCTTAACCCTTGAAAATAAAGTTTGTTCGTTGGTTTGTTCTCTCTCTCTCTCTATCTTTCCCTCTTTCAACGTCTCTCTCACCCTCTCTCTCCCTCTTTTCTTATCCCCAGCTTCTCTGTGACTTCTATATTGGACTGTGTTTGTTTCCATTAAATTGGACCAATTCTTTTTATCCATATTGTTTTGATAATCTAATTGCTTGTTCATTGCCCACAGTATTAACTGCAGACAATGGATGGGGTGTGCAGCATTTAGTAGATGCGGTTATTGCATACAGGGAGAAACTAGGGTTTGAATGTAATTGTTAGAAAACATAAATTATTGGTGTCTCCAAGAAGAAAGAAATTCTCATTGTACCACCATCTACATACATTGCGATATTCCTCAACAGATGAATCGACACAACAGTCTTGGAACAGACATAGAATATGACAAAAAATGCCTTGAGATTAGAATAAGCAATGGCACAAGAAGCATTCTGCAAGATGGAAAACATGCTATTTTAAATTAAACTGTCAAATTATGTTAGAAAAAAAAAAGTAATGCATTGCTACATACAATATTTATTTTTGTATACGTGTGGAACATGGAAAATAAGCCGACAAGATAAAAATCTGATGTCAGTGAAAATGTGGTATCTGTGGAGAAAAGTAAACAATGCAATTGATTGACAGAAAAAAAAATGAGACTGTTTTTCAAGACACAATTTTTATTTTCTTTCGCTCGTTTTGAAATCAAGCGTAGTCTACCACATCTAGTGCACTGGACTGATTTTTGCAGTTGATTACCTTCCCCTATTACCAGGTCTCTCGTCATCCGACGAACCCACTCCGACTTCTGAGATACTTGTAATTTTCGTCAACAAGTCCAGGACGAGAAGTTAATGTATAGTTCAGCTTACCAGTGTAGGGGTTGAACTCGCTACTCCGGATTCTACACATCGGATGTTTAAGAACGAGCTCTCGTATCCACTCTGTTATACTGACCTCTCAAGGCACAAATGAAAACATTTTTTGATTAGTGAATTTAGAAGTAGAAAGTCCAGATTTTGTGAGACATCATAAGGATAAATAAACTTGAAATCTATGCTTGCTTGCTTGCGTTTGCTGGATGTGAACTCCAGCGTGAAGTCCTGTATGTCGGATGAATACATCCTGTTGTCCAACATCAGTGTGATGTCATACCGGACCTGAGGTTTGCGTGAGTATCCGTTGTCCCATGTCTGGCTTATTGGTGTGCAGACTGGTGGTTCCTCGCCGTGCCGGCAGATACTCTCCGACTTCGCAAGAATCAGCGATCCCACTGACGTTAGCCAGGATCCCGAAGAGACCTATTGCCCAGGACGCACGACTAGGACGTGTTAGTAGGTCTTGATCAGTATAGAACGTGGCTCTGGTGCCTTGGAACACCTCTGCGTCCCCTTGAAATCTATGAGACAGCTGACAATAAGAACATAGGAAAGACAAAGAGATACACATACTGGTTTGACTGTACCACATAGCATGATCGGAGTGAGAACACAGCCGCTGCCTGTCGTTTCCCAATGAAGCATAGGCTTTTAACTAACTCTCGTCAGACCTTTTGTAGAATTGTTCACAAATCGCTGGATTCTACAGTTAAAGTTGTCTATGCGTTGAGGTAACCAGTCTGCCGCCAAACCCGTCAAATGCGCCTCTTACGACACGCAGTGTAGTTTCTTTTCTTTTTAGTTACTTGCATATCCTTTATTCTTTGGCTGGTTGTGATTCCTGGGCAAGTTTACGTTCAGTACTTTGCAATTGCTTTCTGAACGACCGGCACTCAAACCATTGTATTGAAACCAAAGCTATGCGGTCTACTTCCAAATCGCACTCAGCTGTGTTTCGAACGTGGTATGCAAGATTAAGAATTGCATTCGTAACCTATTCGCCATAGAGCCGGTAGTTTATAGTGTTACTATGCTTTGCTTCGCATATGAGCCTTGGTCATAGACGAAAGATTCAGTGCCGAATAATAGTATATCGCCATATATGAAAGATGATATATCGCATGTTAAGGTCATCATGTTATTTGTATTGTTTCGAGGTATCTTCCTCAATTTTAATCGTATTGAAATGTACATCATACTTGTTTATTTGATTGTACACCATGTTTGGTCAAAACCTACTATCAGTGAAGAAATGTGAATCACAGAGACCAAGTATTGTAAGCTGTTTAAAATCGCAAAGAGACCAAGTGTAGCAAGCTGCTGGAACGCGGGAATTCGCGTATTTTCCCAAGATACCTGGGGTTTTTCCCAATACACAAAAAACCCACAGCTTGCAACATAAATCATAGAGTTGCTTACGCTGAATTTAGGAGGAAAGTTAAACAAGACAAGAATATCTACCTCGGCAGAATAAACACAAAGTTACTAATAACAACAATAAACATGTGTTTTATAATTAGTTTCTGTAACTACTCGCCTCAGTCCTGTTGTACTGTACAAAGTATAGTTACAGTTAAAATTACTTGCATGTCCTTTACAGGACGTTGCATTCAACCCCAGCATGTATTTTCTGTTTGTGATTTACTAGGAAAATTTAGTTCAGTAGTTTGCCATTGATTTCTGGATGGCCGACTCTTCAAACCATAGAAATCAACGCAGAGCGGTCTGCATACAAATCTCGCGCGGCTGATTTAGAACCTCGGAATGTCGGAGAATTATGAAACTGCATGCCTCACTCTCCCCGAAGCCACAGCACCGATTAGGAAATAAGGAAGTAAAGGACATTCTCATGCCTTCAGACGTTTGGGTCACATGGTGCTAGACCCATATCTTGATAGGCCAGCCGGGACTAGGTGGGTGATGACGCTGACTTTACTTCCTTAGACATTCTAGGTACCTATTTCAGGCTAGGTCCAAATGGGAGCCCAGACCAAGTTTGAAAAATCCGAATTCGTCCAGGTGAGGATCGAACTCCTGACTTCTGGGATGGCAGGCTAGTGGAGGTTACGAAGTACAGTCGTGAAAATTAAAACAAAAAGAACTCGCTAGAACCTTTTGAGATGGGGGTTATCGCAGATGCGATGCAAAGATGGGCCGAGTCAGATGGGCAGAGAAGAGATCAGATGAACATATTCTTACAGACATTGAGGGACACACGTTAGTTGCATATCCTTTACAAGTTCAACGGTAATTGTTGGTTGTTTGTTAATTCTTGGCAAGTTTATGTTCAGTATTTTGATATTGCTTTCTGAACGACCTTAACTCATACTATTATATGAAAAGCTGCAAGAGGACGTCTGCTGCCAAATCGCCCGCAAATGTGTTTCGAACGCGGTATGCGGGATTACGAAATGGGTCAGTAAAACCTTCGCCACGGAGCGAGTAAAGGATAAACCACAACATACATACACGGGGCAGACGCTACAGTGACAACATTAAGTCATAATAACAGAATGAGAAGAAGAATTGGGGATTTTTTTTTAAAAATGAGAACAATGAACAGAAAATTTAAACGTGACAAAAAAAATGCTACTTAACTCAGAATCTCAGGTTGCGAAATTAAAATCGAGATTTTAAGATAAGTAATATAATTGTTCCCTTAGAAGTTTAAATTTTGTTTTCATTGTTCTTATTTTTTCCTTCTCATCTTTCCATTCTTCTCATTCAGTTATTATGCCTTGATGTAGATACTTAGTGTTCTCCCAATGTTTAAATGTTGTGTTTCGTGTATTTATTTGATGATGTAGGCTCGTCGAGGTAGTGTCCTTTGTTTTCCGTATTTGTGATCTGTAAAGCTGCATTTAAAAAATTAGTTGCATATCCTGTACAGGACGTTGCAGTCAACCACAGCATTTTGGGCTGTTTGTGATTTCTTGGCAAGTTTACCTTCAGTAGTTTGCCATTGATTTCTGAACGACCGTCACTCATTCATCCATCCATCACCATGTGCTATGCCGATAAGCGTGGGCGGTCATGTTCTGCCATCTCACTCGATCACCAGAGTCGTGGATCAGCTCCATGTCCTGTCTCGACCATGCCACGTGGCTAAACCATCCAGGTATTTACTTCTCGGTCTTCCCCTTGGTCTCTTCCCTTCGATCTTGCCAGTTGTCACCAAGTTCTTGTTCACCCAAACCATTTTGTAAAAACAATAACGCAAGGCGGCCTGCTGTCAAATCACCCCCAGCTGTGTTAAAACTGTATTACTCCGCGTTTTTTTAATTTTATTTACATTTCCACAGCTTTACCGCAGTCCCACTAATTATTTTTTTTTCCCCATACTTAAACTGATTCAGTGCCAAACACAAGTAGATTTGGACTAATCTAGTGAGCAATCAAATGAACAAGTATTATAATGTAAATTTCAGCTCACTGTGCATTGAAATTGCGGAGGATATCAAGAAACGAAACATATACCACGATGACCATAGTTTAGCGATTTGTCTTCCCGTCCAAAAGGGACAGTCACATGTTTTTCTTTCCCATATCCTTTATGCCGTCTCTCTGGCCGAGGGGTTACACCACTTTCTCCGTAATCCCGTTTATCACGCAGAGTCTCGTAGCGGGCGAGAACTGGGAGCGGTTCGTCCCCCGCTGGTGACTTGCGGGATAACTGAGCCGGCCGCTCAGAAAGCAATGGCAAACTACTGAGCGTAATCTTGCCAAGAAATCAACAGACAGCTGAAAGATGCTGCTGTTGACAGCGATGTCCTGTAAAAGGATATGCGAATTTAAAAATAAAAATATCCTTTATATGACATTGCAGTCAACTCCAGCATTTTTCAGCTGCTGTTGATGTCTTGGCAAGTTTTAAGTTCAGTAGTTTGCCATTGCTTTCTGAACGAATGGCTCACATACCTCCGTAAGTAACCAGTGCGACGCCCCCGCTGCCGAATCTCGCGCAGTTGTGTTTCATACTGAGTATACGGGATTACGAACAACGTCCTTAACTCCTACGCCAGAGAGGCCGGCACAGTCACATTTGGGGATATATTATCCTCTAGCACAGAATAACTTGAAGACATTAAGAGAAGTTATACAACCATTGAATAAATACACATCTGTCATGCCGATACACAAGGGCTGTATTGATTCGCTATCTCACACAGTCACCAATCTTGCATGAAGTCTGGTCTTGTCCTGATCACTCATTGTGGCCACCAAAGGAGAGGAAAATGGTCATTTAGTTGAGCTGAGTTGAGTTAAGTTGGGTTGAGATGAGTTAATTTGAGTTAAGGTGAATTTAGTTGGGTTGAGTTTAGTTTGGGTTGGATTGGGTTGAGTTGAGTTGAGATTAATTGGGTTGAGTTGAGTTGGGTTGCTTTGTTTGATTTGTGTTGGGTTGAGTTGAGTTCAGTTGAGTTGAATTTTGTTGAGTTCATTTGGATTGATTTGAGTTGAGTTGGGTTGGGTTGAGTTGAGTTGGATTGAGTTGAGTTGAGCTGGGTTGACGTGAGCTGAGTTGGGTTGGGTTGAGTTGAGTTGGATTGAGTTGAGTTCAGTTCAGTTCAGTTCAGTTGGGTTGGGTCAAGAATTGATTTCACGAAACTCGAGACATTCCCTAAATGCTTTACCATAATCTTCATTCGCCAGCAAAGAGTTCCCATGGTAATGGTACCAGTTGCAGCCTGATTATGCGTCCATGTGACATTCCTCAAAGTACTAATTGTCGACCAGATCCTCTGATCACTCCCTGCTGCAGCATTCTCTCCAGGCCCAACAATGTATCTGTGCTTCCACACTACAAACATGCTCCAAAAGACCCCATAAACCATATCTGCCTCATCATGCACCTTTAGTTAGAAGCCTTATGTAATCAAGATCATATCGACCGCCTTGTCTTCCCAGTGAAGTCCCTGGTACTTGATCATGACCACGTCACCCAGCGAGTGCCGATTAATTGTGTTGTTTGTCCATCAAGAATGATGATGACCATTCATTTCATCCAGTGGGGTTGAAGGTATGGAGCCGTGAGATCTAAGATGGCTGATAAGGCCTATTTTGGCTCGAAATGTTCTTTGACAATGTGGGCAAAGAATGCATGACATTCCAGGACGAGGATTTCCTGCAGTGGTTTTTCTGTCCTGCCTTTTCTTCATAGCTCTTGCAGTTCTGGTTGCTTCACAAGTGACTGCACCCTTGCGTAATGATTTACGCCACGAATTTCGATCTTTGGCAGCAGTCTCCCAGGTGTCAGAATGAATTCCAAAAGCTTTTAGTGAGATCTACAGTGTCTTTAAAGTGTTTCCTCTGTCGATTAATTTACAAATATGGGAGAAACGCCGTCCACCCCATACGCCTCACGGCCTGAACAAGTGTTCTCTTCTTACTTTACATGAGCATCATTCAAACCCGCAGACATGCGGTCAAGCAAGAATATTCAAAGTCCAGTGAGATTTAAACCCAGGACTGTGGAGTCAACTAGACATATGAAAATCCCCTCTCTTCCCTCCCGCTTAAAAAAACACGTTTATATAAGTTTCCCGCGGAGCTTTGGCGAATGGGTTAAGATTGGGATTCGCAATCCCACACACCGCATCGAAACACAGTGATGGCGATTTGGAATCCGACCACCTTGCGTTGGATTTCACACAATGGTATGAGTGCCGGTCGTCCAGAAAGCAATGGCAAACTACTGAAAGTAAACTTGCCAAGAAATCACAAACAGTAATGTCGTGTCCTCCTTTAAAGTGTCGTCCCTGGAGTGAGGAGATCCGACACCCACATTATAATATTATTTTTTTTCCCCTCAATATTCTGGAGAATCCACCAGCTTCCGTCCAACACACTCCATCAGCCTATGGACACCTTTTCCTATCACTCTCTCACTGTCGTACTATGCCCCCTTCTCATACTTCCCCAACGCAACATACTCAACAACTCTTGCTTCTAAAAATTAATAAAGATTAATTTATTAAAATAAAAGTGTAACGTATATGAGACGTGTATGTGAAGAAAATGTGTGACGTGTTCTATAAAGTGTGTAGACTCTGACTCTCAGACAGCAACCCAGTCAGCTGATCCCAGCAAGGATAGACCACAGCACGTTACGTCAGAACATGTACAGCTCACCCAGTGCCGAAACCATCTTGCCGGATACTGCTTTGCCTCTGTAGACCTCTGGTAATCCAATTTCATGAACATCCGAAATAGACACCGGTGGTATTAACAGTTAATCATGGACCGGTTGCACTCTACACAATGTCCGTTCCTAACGTTCCTTAACAAACTGCACAAGTCTTTTGTAGTGTGTACGCAGTTAGTTAGTTAGTTAGTTAGTCGACAGATCATCCTCGTTGCACATCGAACCATTCAGTCCATAAGTGCTAATTACTAATGTTAATTGTTACTGTACTAACACTAGGTACTCTTAGCCGGTTCTCGGTTCGTTACTACTGTCTGATGCTGTGTGGTGCATCAGTATGCATCACTCTCTTTGATGAATCAATTTCCTTCTAGCGTAAGTTACGTTTCTGTATGCAACTTTATTGACTCTTGAACTGGTGTTCTTCAGAATGGGTTTTTTAATTCTTTCCCAAAACTTGTAGAGTTTCCTTGGATCTGGTAGGGAACCTTAAATGGCACTACTGCAGTCCTATCAATCATATCTACATCTGCCATTATAGGCACGTGCAAAATTAAGTCACTAATTAACACACGGTAGATATTATTTCCACTAAGCACTGCAGTGCCCTGGCACTCTGACTAGAGCATTTTTCAAGTCCACCCTAGTTGATCCCAACTCGGGTTTATATGGCAAACTACCAAAGTTGGCCACGTGACGTTATCCTTTATGCCCCCACACAGGTGGCACAGTGGCAGATCATCCCTTGTCAAGAATCCATTTTCCTGGCTTTAGTCCTGTCAAAGTTGTCAGTAATAGTTTAGATTCTCAAACAAGCCAGCGAGTTTCTGTCGAGTTACAACAAAGAGTTGCAAATAACCCCGTCAATCCTCTCGATGTGCCGGAAACCAAGAATTGACAGATGCACTGTTTTCTCCCTAGTCGGGCACTTCCGACCTGTTGATAAACTGTCAATCTTCTGTTCCGTGGTGACAATCCCAGCAGCCATTTCCGTCTGATGTCCGGCCGTATAGATGACAAACGGAACCATTCCATATCCTAAGCTGACAATATATGTGATTCTACTTGTTAATGAACTGCCAACTCTGTGTATCCATTCCTTCTCACTCACCACCAAATGTGTTTATGGGCTGACACGATGTAACTTGTGCAGCTGTGTTTACTCTGTTAGTACGACTGTTGTGGCCCAGAAAATATACGCCACGCAAACGTCGGTATTATTATCTGGGTTAACTCAGGGCGCTTGTGACAAGTAAAAACAACTGATTGCAACATCCTGTAAAGGATACGCAATTAACTTGTAATACTAAAACAAAGTTAGTTGCGTATCTTTTACAGGACGTCGCAGCCAATACCACCATTTTTTTGCTGTTGTGATCTCTTGGCAAGTTTACGTTCAGTAGTTTGCCATCGCTTTCTGAACGACCGGTACCCATACCATTTCATAAACAAACCAACGCAAGGCGATCTGCAGCCAAATCACCCGAACGCAGGTATACCGGATTACGAACTGCGTCCGTAAATCCTTCGCCACGGAGCCGGCTACTTGTAATACGCTCCCCGTAGATAGACACACGCAGCCTTCATTTGACAGCCCAAGGCCAGAGACAACACGACAAGAAACACGAATGGCAAATAAGCATTCAAGAAGCCAAAGAGTATGGCACATAGATTCACAATGTTACGCTTGTCACTCATGACTGGGCCGAACACACGGAGGGTCATTCACATAACGTTTTTATAACAAATCTGGCAGTGACTAACGGTCGCTTATGGGACGTGCTGAAAGATTAGTCAGCAGACATGATGTAGGGGGTTCCCCTGCCAACAAAATGATGAGTGGTCGGGATCTGGTGGTTTAGCATAAATTAAAAGTTGAAAGCGTACGGTGGAGGAGCGGCAGGCAGAGGGGATAAAATGCCGAGGTTTTTTGGGGAGCCCCAGGTTCGAATCGTCGGTAAGGTTTGAATATTTTTCTGTCGGGCAGAAAATAAAAACCTGAATCTGAACACTTCGCTTCGATTGAACTAGCCAGGCGGCCTTAAATCATCAGGCTCCAGACCCCACTGTCCTACACAGCAAGGTACTATATGCAGTAGATGACAGTTTCTCGTTTTTGACAGCGAAAAGCGCTGGTTAATGTAATGAGCACGATCTGACGCGGCTTCGTCGTCTGGGCTCGTTGCTGGCCAAAGTAAGGGAAAGAATGGCCATTCATTCGTCCTCGCCTTCAGGCCTAAATATAATGGACGGCGCTATCACAGAGTTTGTGTTCTGTACGACGCGTTCGGCGATGCACAGTATGCGTTGAGAGACCAATCCCCGTGGTATAAAACCCAGTGCAATGTAGTAGATCCCCATGTTTCCCTCACATTTTTATATTAAATTGTGTAACATCCGTAATTGTATGTTGTTTTTATCAAAGAAACCCGCCCCGGTCTTCTAAAGACCCACTTTGTTTTCAGAAGACTCAATATTCCGATTCCTCTATTTAACCAAAGTCCATGTTTATCGAAGGTTCAAAATCAGCGAAGGGCTATTTGAGAGGAGATTGCTTTCCGTTGATTTCAGAGGTATGAGGCGTCGGCTGTTTAGAAAGAAAAAGTACTGAACTATAATTGCCTAGTAAATCACAAAACAGCCAATAAATGACGGGGCTGATTGCAGCTAACTTTCTTTTTGTGGTGTTTCTAGCCTCGATTTCAGTCTTCTATGTAACGTTTGTTGGGAGAAAACATATTTCACGCTGTTGAATGTAAACATTATCATTTCAATTCTTTCTTGTGATTTCTATGTAGCATGTTTCATCTTTTGTCATTGTTTGGCCAAGGTAGATGTTGACAAAAGCTACCGGCATAAATCATCTTCATCATCATGTTCCATGCCAGTAAGCGTTTTGCCATCTCACTCGATCACCAGAGTCGTGGATAAGCTCACTGTTCTTGTCTCGACCATACAGCATGGCCAAGCCTTCCAACTATTTACTTCTCTTCCCTCCCCTTGTTCTCTTCCCCTCGATCTTGTCAACTGTCACCAAGTTCTCAATTTATTTCTTCTCATAACGTTACCAAAAAATTGTGGCTGTCTACCTCTAATTTCTCTACGTCTAATTAAAAGAAGTGTGTGTGTGGGTAGGGGTGTTTGCGGATGGGGGATGTGTGGTTAAGGGATGTGTGGTTAAGGGATGTGTGGTTAAGGGATGTGTGATTGGGGGATGAGTGACTGGGGGTGGGTGGAGGATGTGTGGGTGGGTGAGTGTGTGTAGGTTGAGGGATGGGTGGGGTGTGTGGGGGGAGGGGGTCGGGATGTGTGGGTTGGTTGGGGGAGATTGTGTGGGTGGGGAGGTGTGTAAGTGGGGGAAATGTGGGTGGGTGTTTCGTGTTGTTGACTCTGGGCGATCTCTTAGGATAGTTAACACTCTGGGCGATCTCTTAGGATAGCTATCACTCTGGGCGATCTCTTAGGATAGCTAGCACTCTGGGTGATCTCTTAGGATAGCTAGCACAATGGAGGTTCTCTTAGGATAGCCAGTACAATGGAGGATCTCTTAGGATAGCTAGCACAATGGATGATCTCTTAGGATAGCTAGCACAATGGAGGATCTCTTAGGGTAGCCAGTACAATGAAGGATCTCTTAGGATAGCCAGTACAATAGACGATCTCTTAGGATAACTAGCACAATAGGCGATCTCTTAGGATAGCCAGTACAATGGAGGATCTCTTAGGATAACTAGCACTAACTGGCAGGTGCTACATCTTGCTATTGACTCAACACTGTTGCGGCTCCATTACTGAGAGCACTGAAGATGACAATCCAAGAAAAAGGGAAAAGATGATTTTGAAGAAGGAATTTCTTGACTCAACATAGGCATGCCAAAATGTTGGGGCTTAAACTTAATTGATTCAGTGCAAAAATTTAAAACAAACTTAGGTTTGTACCAAACATGGTAAACAATCAATTGAACAAGTATTATAATATAAAGTTCCGTTCACTGAGCCTTAACATTAGGAAAGATAACAAGAAAACAAGACAATCAACACGATGCCACTGGATATCTTCCTTCGGTCCAAAGGAAGGTCACATTTGGCTCCCTGGCGAAGGTGTTATAGACGATGTTCTTAATCCAGTATACCCACGTACGGAACACAGCTGCGTGAGATTCGGTAGCGGATCGCGTCGCGCTGCTTACTTACGGAGATATGTAATCCAGTCGTTCAGAAAGCAATGGCAAACTACTGAACGTAAAACTTGCTAAGACATCAACTGCAGATGAAAAATGCTGGTGTTGACTGCAATGTCCTGTAAAGGATATGCGGAAAGTAAAACATGAAGCAGTTAAGCTGAGCTGGAGAGAACTGATGAAAACAGGAGACATGGAGACGACATAATCAGACGACAGCAACACCAATCTTGAGACTAATCAACCTCGTGATAATGATGATGATTTTGCTGATGTGTGAAGCAGAAAAGCCCATTGTATATTGCCGTATTATATATGTCTGAGCAGACATGAAGCATTGCTACCGGATGTTCGTATTTTAACATTTAGAACTGAATGCGTGTCGGCTGACAGACATCGGATGTCGTTTAATTACACCATTGTAAGACGGCACAAGATTGCTTTGTTCGTCTACAAATTCTGTAAGCAGCGTTCTGTATTTGGAAATTTCAGTAAATAATGTTCTTCTTCCCATCCCCCGCACATCCCGCAACATCGTCGCATGCATACTGACAGCTGGATGTGTTCGATTTATGTTAATTTCTATAAAAGGCTGAGCAGCTGTCTGTTAGCCACGCCCATATGTTTGAGCAACCAATGGTCTGTATACTAGCTCTGTTTCAAGAGGGCGTATACTTACACTACTATTTCAAACTACTATCTGTTGGAGTGTGGAACAAGATATTCAACTATTTGTTGATGCGATATGCGCGAAGACAGTAATAGTGATTGGAAAGGTATCGAGCTGCGAGCCTGATTATTGAAACGGTTGATATATGCTGGTCTGTCGACAGCTGGACTTAGATGTCATTTGGTTATACCACTGTTAGATGTCAAAGATTAATTCTCTTGTCTGAATTCGAGATTGATCAAGTCATAACCTCTGACATTGTGTTGTACGTAATACACAGAAATATGGCATGCTGGGAATCCCGTGTAAAGACAGTAAATGATAATACGTCATGAGACGATTGGGTGCATGTTGCTAGCTCCATATTTATATAGTTCAGTCAACACTTGCTGAGTTCGTGGTCAGTATCACATGTCACCTTTACCTTCTAGAAAGTGTCCTGATACATTCTGTAGGTTAGGTTGGTATGAGAACCCAGATCACTGAACAAAACCTCAGTCTCGACGGAGATTCGAACACATAATCACCGCGCCGAATCTATGAGGGATTGTGAGTAAGCACAGAAATACATTCAAATTTGCTGATAGGTATTCATAGCAGAGAAAGGACAGAAGTAGAGCTTAAAGGTGTGCTCGTTGGTTATATAATTATAAGAGATGCATTGGGGAACAGTGTAACGAATGGGAAGAGTAGCGGTAAACGAGGTAAAACAAGATAAGCGGTAATAGAGGCAAAATTATAGCATAGGTAATAGAGACAAAACAAGAGCAGCTGTATTAGAGGCAAAACACCAGCAGAGGTAATAGAGGCAAAACACCAGCAGAGGTAATAGAGGCAAAACACCAGCAGAGGTAATAGAGGCAAAACACCAGCAGAGGTAATAGAGGCAAAACACCAGCAGAGGTAATAGAGGCAAAACACAAGCAGAGGTAATAGAGGCAAAAAACCAGCAGAGGTAATAGAGGCAAAACACCAGCAGAAGTAATAGAGGCAAAACACCAGCAGAGGTAATAGAGGCAAAACACCAGCAGAGGTAATAGAGGCAAAACACCAGCAGAGGTAATAGAGGCAAAACACCAGCAGAGGTAATAGAGGCAAAACACCAGCAGAAGTAATAGAGGCAAAACACCAGCAGAGGTAATAGAGGTAAAACACCAGCAGAAGTAATAGAGGCAAAACACCAGCAGAAGTAATAGAGGCAAAACACCAGCAGAGGTAATAGAGGCAAAACACCAGCAGAGGTAATAGAGGCAAAACACAAGCAGAGGTAATAGAGGCAAAAAACCAGCAGAGGTAATAGAGGCAAAACACCAGCAGAAGTAATAGAGGCAAAACACCAGCAGAGGTAATAGAGGCAAAACACCAGCAGAGGTAATAGAGGCAAAACACCAGCAGAGGTAATAGAGGCAAAACACCAGCAGAGGTAATAGAGGCAAAACACCAGCAGAAGTAATAGAGGCAAAACACCAGCAGAGGTAATAGAGGTAAAACACCAGCAGAAGTAATAGAGGCAAAACACCAGCAGAAGTAATAGAGGCAAAAAACGAGCAGCGGTAATAGAGGGAAAACAAGAGCAGTGGTAATTGATAGACAACACGAGCAGAGGTAATAGAGGCAAAACACGAGCAGCTGTAATGGAGACAAAACAAGAGCAGAGGTAATAGAGGCAAAACAAGTGCAGAAGTAATAGATGGAAAACACGAGCAGAGGTAACAGAGCCAAAACACGAGCAGAGATAATAGATTCAAAACTAGAAGAGATGTAATAGAGGCAAACACGAGCAGTGGTAATAGAGGGAAAACAAGAGCAGAGGTAATGGAGGCAATTCACGAGCAGCGGTAATAAAGTCAAAACACAAGCAGTGGCAATAGAGCGAAAACAGCAGCAAAGGTAATAGAGGCAAAACACGGGCAGTGGCAATAGAGCGAAAACAGCAGCAGAGGTAATAAAGGCAAAACACGGGCAGTGGCAATAGAGCGAAAACAGCAGCAGAGGTAATAGAGGCAAAACACGGGCAGTGGCAATAGAGCGAAAACAGCAGCAGAGGTAATAAAGGAAAAACACGAGCAGTGGCAATAGAGCTAAAACAGCAGCAGAGGTAATAGAGGCAAAACACGAGCAGTGGCAATAGAGGGAAAACAAGAGCAGAGGTAATAGAGGCAAAACACGAGCATAGGTAATCGAGTGAAAACAAGAGCAGCTTGCCAAGCTACATCATGGCATGCAGCCAATAATGGTTCCTACAATCTCAATTTGAAAAGAACCGTATATGGAGGTCAGATTGGCCAAATGGATTAGATGCAATGCAAGAGCGATGGTAATAGAGGCAAAACAAGAGCAGGGTTTTAAAAAAGGCAAAACAAGAGCAGCGGTAATAGAGGGAAAACTAGAGCAGTGGTAATAGAGGCAAAACAAGAGCAGCGGTAATAGAGGGGAAAAACGAGCAGTGGTAATAGAGGCAAAACAAGAGCAGCGGTAATAGAGGCAAAACTAGAAGAGAGATAATAGAGGCAAAACAAGAGCAGCGGTAATAGAGGCAAAACTAGAAGAGAGATAATAGAGGCAAAACAAGAGCAGCGGTAATAGAGGCAAAACAAGAGCAGGGTTTAAAAAAAGGCAAAACAAGAGCAGCGGTAATAGAGGGAAAACTATAGAGGGAAAACTAGAGCAGTGGTAATAGAGGCAAAACAAGAGCAGTGGTAATAGAGGGAAAACACGAGCAGTGGTAATAGAGGCAACACTAGAAAGGAGATAATAGAGGCAAAACTAGAAGGGAGATAATAGAGGCAAAACAAGAGCAGCGGTAATAGAGGCAAATCAAGAGCATTGGTAATAACATTGAATTGAATTGAACTTTATTTTAAAAGGGTTACAAATTGGGCACGTAGGCCCGTTTTACATTCGGCCCTTCCAATCACTCATCTTTCGTTCATCAACAGTGCATGATACATTCACGTTGGAAAAAAAAAAAACATTGTCAAATGAATTTTGTAAGCATAAACAATGCATATTATCATGTTGTGTAGCACATTCCTACTCCAACACAGACATCCCGCACCAACCCACACACACATCCCTCACCCACTCACACATAACCCACTCATACCCACACCCCCGCTCACCACACATCCCCCACCCACTCACACATCCCCTCACCAACCCAGACATCTCGCACCCAGCCACACAAATATCCCCACCCACACATAACTCCCCACTCACACATACCCCAACACACACAAACTCGCCCACACATACATGCTCCACCAACCCAATCACACACCCCCAACCACACACACATACCCCTACCACACACACATCCTGCACCAACATACAAACATCCCTCACCCCCTCACACATCACCCACCCATACCCACACATCTTCCCATCCACACACACACATCCCCCACACACACATTTTCCCACCCACCCACACATGTCACATCCATCCACACACCCCACCAACCACACATACATCCCCACCCACACACACATCCCCCACCCACACACATCTCCCACGCATACACACATCCTCCACTCCCCCTACACACGCCCCGACACACCAACCCACACACACACACATCCCCATCCTACCAACACCCACACATCCCTCACCCGCGAACACCCACACATACTACTACCCACAAAAACACACCAACCCAAACACACATCCCCCTCCCACAGATCCTTCACCCACCGACATATTCCCCACCCTCACACGCCCCATCCATACACGCATCCATCCACCCATCCATACATCTCCCCCACCCACCCACTCACACATCTCCCCACCACACACATCCTCCACCCGCACACATCTCCCCACCCACCCAGACACACATAATTCACACACACACACATACACACACACATCTCCCACACATAGAGGGAAAACAAGAGCCGCCGCAATACAGGCAGAACAAGAGCAGCTTGCCGAGCTACACCGGGTCATGCAGCCAATAAAGGTTCTTACAGTCTCAATTTTTCAAGTACCTTATATGGAGGTCAGATTGGCTGAATGGATAAGAGCGTTTACTCTTAAACTTCCCTTGTGCTGAAGCCGAGGTAGCGGATTCAACTCCTACAGTAGTTAGTTGGACTAAAACGCTGACTTCTCCTCTTTGAATTACAAGTATCTCAGAAGTCGGTGTAGGTTCGCGGGTTGGCGAGGGACACTTGTAACAGAGAAAGCTAACTCACACGCAGTCCGGTGCACTAGAATTAGAAGTGCGTGTATGGACTACACTTGGGTTCAAAGCGAGTGGGCGGAAAACAAATACACGCATTAGCTGAAGCTAATAATACTCGTGCGGGCACGTTGGTGTAATGATTAGGACGTTACAATGACAACGGCGTGAGCGGGGTAGGAAGTCAGTTCATCGTCAATTTTCATTAAATAAAAGAAACAACGGCTGCAACAGGATATAACAATAAGAAATACAAACAGTTCGGTATATGCAGCTCCTATGGCAAGATGAGACATAGAAAACACGGACACGGTGTGTATACCTTACTACGGACTCCATAAAGGTGAAGATAAATCACTGAGTAAACATCCCCCAAAACAAGAGACAATAAAAAACAATGACTTACCTGACAGACGATAGTTTGTAAAATGGAGTTAGACCTCTCCATAACACAAAGCCTGGGCTGAATTTAGACACCATGTGTTGCCCATGCAGCATGATCCCTCTCTCGTCCTGTCTAGTTTACTCCATAGGAAAGTAACACTAATACTTCTGAACGAGACAACCTGCAGAAGCTACCGGATCAGCCAAGCATTGCTCTATCTATCCGCCTGAAGGAGCTTCCATCCTAGACCAGTTGCCGACCAAGGGCTTGGTCTGCCCTGCCATGACATTGAGTCTTTAGGTTGCATTTCCTCGCATTATGGTAAGGTTTGTACACTACCAATTACATTCCTCCGCCCGAAGCCGTTGGCACACTGTGGGGTGTCGGGTTTGGTGAGCGCCGCCCAACATTCGGCGCTAACAGAAAGCAGATAGTACCGTCTGCTGTCATACGGTAGCTCAGTCATATCTGACTAGGGCATGACATTAAATTACAAAACTTAAAAATTGAATCATATAATACAATAAAATAATAAAAGAAACAAATAAGATTCTAGGACACATCACACGACGTTTTGATTATAAAAATCTTCGTCGGGGACGAGGCACCACAGACAGATCTAAGGAAAGAAACTTCTTCTTCTTCTTCTTCTTCTTCTTCTTCTTCTTCTTCTTCTTCTTCTTCTTCTTCTTCTTCAGCGTTCCGAGCCATTGAGGTTCTTTGCTGCAGATACAATCCGTCTCCATTCGTCTCTCTGGTTGACCTTCTCTTGCCAGTCGTTGATTCCAAGTGCTTGTAGGTCTGTATATATATATATATATATATATTATCTCTCCGCCGTCTTCTTGGTCTACCTCGGGGTCTACGGTCATTTATTTCCTGAGTGTTAGCGAGTTTTGTTTCCCCATTATCTTCCATTCTTTCTATATGCCCCAGCCATTGTAGTCTATTAGCCTTCACGATACCAGTGATTAAGGAAAGAAACATACAATTATAAAATAATATTAAAACACAACACCTTCGCTGTAAAGAAGACACAAACTTTGATTCAGTTCGGTTTTGAAAGGTGCTCATGTTCTACAAAAGTTGAGTTCAATACAAGTGCAAAAGTGCCATATAGGAAATGTGTGTCCAAAAGTGTGCAAACAGTCAAATATCAATATATCGAGGGAATTCAGCAGAGTTATATAGTTGCATTCACAACAGTTTTCATTGTTCACTACGCGAGGGAAAGACTGTGATCTTTGGCCTACAAAATGTGGCGGTCCTATCACTTTACATACCCAGGGTAGGTTCCAACTAGGAGACTTGTTTGTTTAATAATTAGTTATCTGTCGGGGTATCAATTCTACACTCCGGACAAGACCATGGGTGCTCAGAGCCTCCCTCAAACATATGCATCATTGTCCAGCAGCTAATAGAGCCGGTTCTATGTTCACTGATGAGGCCCTTAATTTTCCCTAGCCACTTTATTAACATTTTCTAAATTGCTTTTTAATTATGCAATCTGCATAGTTGGATACCTCTTGAAACAAGAAATCCAACGGTACCTTATTCAAGTCTGTAGGTCATTTATAAGCTGAGATATTAATGTTTGTGTGTCAATTTATCACTTAATATCCACAAAGAGAAAATACTCTTTTCGTATTGTGAGAAGTTGTGACCAAATCACACTCGCTAAGGTTCAATGATATGGTCCGTTTAGAGTGATGAAAAATTGCACATGTATACAATAATGGGTGTTGAATGTAAACATGCATTAATTATCATTGTAGTCGCTCTTAATATTCCATAAGAATATTAAATGTTCATAGCTGGAGTATGACAAGAAAAACTGCCATCTCCCGCCATTGAAATACTAGTAAATACTACATTACAGCATGCGATCTTCATAATTTCAGTGTGACATTTATTGTCAACTTAAATGGTCCAAAATTACAAATTAGACATAAAAATGGATGCTAAATTTAATAATGCATAGTATAACAATGTAGTAAGTCTCATAAAACGGTATTTACGGGATTACTTACCGCTTAGAATAGACACAAGAAATAGTTGCCAAACAAAACCGCAAGTATATTTTCGTTAAAATTCGGTAATCGGTTGCTAAAGTGGCTAAATTTTCCCGATGTGCCTCTCATGTCTGGCAGTCTCAATTCTCACTCCCGCGTCTCTAATTCTGGACAACGAAGAGGGTTCCCTTTCGTCACATTCTACCGCTCTCGACATCTCTCTAAGGGCGTTAATAACATCGGCACGATCAATGAGCTAGCCATCTGCGGGGGATGCAGAGCCAGCAAGTTTATCAATTATCAGCTCGTTCATTTTCGTCAACTCCCGGATGTCCCGGAATGAAGATGAAGGTGTTAAATCTAGTTATGATTTGTCGAAGTTTGCTGAAGTAGCAAGCTTTCTGTGCCTTTCAGTTTACAGTTAAATAATAACCTTGCCTATAACTTCTATAACTTTTCTAAACTATTATGCCAAATGGCAGTTGCTTTTTACGACACACTCAAACCATTAATTTCATTTACGTATGTTGTCAGTATTTCTGCCACATATGCACGTTATAATTAATCTGCATGCTAGGAATTTCAAATATTTGAAGCAGATGTCAGCTAGAGAATTCAAACATAACAGAAGAGCAGACATGCTTGTCGTGAAAAAAAAAGCACACAGACATTTGAAAGAAGGAAGACGTAAATGGGTTCTAGCATTCCGTGGATTCGTTGAGCCATTTTCTATAAGGTTGACGTCTTGTTAGAGATCGGGGCAGCACCATAAGTGAAGTTTATACAAAGGTAATTCAGGCGTCATAGATGAAGAGGTGCCACGCTATGCGGTTTGTTGCGCCATTTTTTTTTGTCTTCTTCTGTTCTCAATGTTCGTCTGGATGTGTGTACGTACGTAGGGAGTATTTTTATCCTGGTTGCCAAGTAACCGAACACCGGCGCTGTTGCTGGTAACCTTGTTTGGGTTGGAGAGCATATGTCTGCGGTTCTTATATGGAGATGTCCTTGTCGTGGAGTAGCATTATGTTTTCTGTTTAATTGTCAAGGTGTTTTAATGTAATAATAGCATTCATAAAGCCGCAAAGCGCAAAGACCAGAGAAAGAAAGCAACGAAGAGATTGTTTAACGCTGGTTGAGGAAGTGGGTCAATTGACGTGGGTGACTGATATTGAACTAAGACTGAGGACAAATATATACACAATGAGGCATGGGGGACTGGGACAACAGACAGACAAATATACAAATGCTTCCTTTAGAGTCCTTTTCAACGATTGAACGACAGTAAGATTCTTATAGTTGATCGTGCTGCTGCTGCTGCAGCTGTTGTTGTTGTTGTTGTTGTTGTTGTTGTTATTGTGTCGTCGTTGTTGTTGTTTCTTCTTCTTCTTCTTCTTCTTCTTCTTCTTCTTCTTCTTCTTCTTCTTCTTCTTCTTCTTCTTCCTCTGCTGCTGCTACTGCTGCTAGTACTACTACTATTACTACTACTACTACTACTACTACTACTACTACTACTACTACTACTACTACTACTACTACTACTACTACTACTACTACTATTACTACTACTACTACTACTACTACTGCTGCTGCTATTACTGCTGCTGCTGCTGCTGTTGCTACTACTACTACTACTACTACTACTACTACTACTACTACTACTACTACTACTACTACTGCTACTACTACTACTACTACTACTACTATAACTACTACTACTACCACTACTACTTCTGCTACTACTACTACTACTACTACTACTACTACTACTACTACTACTACTATTACTACTACTACTACTACTACTACTACTACTACTACTGCTGCTGCTATTACTACTGCTGCTGCTGCTGTTGCTACTACTACTACTACTACTACTACTACTACTACTACTACTACTACTACTACTACTACTACTACTACTACTACTACTACTGCTGTTGCTGCTTCTACTTCTTCTTCCGCATGTAAAATAATGTTTTGCATATCCTTTACAGGACATCGCTGTCAACATCAGCATCTTTCAGCTGTATGTTGATTTCTTGGCAAGATTACGCTCAGTAGTTTGCCATTGCTTTCTGAGCGGCCGGCTCAGTTATCCTGCAAGTCACCAGCGGGGAACGAACCGCTCCCAGCTCTCGCCCCGCTACGTGACTCTGCGTGATAAACGGGATTATGGAGAAAGTGTTGTAACCCCTCGGCCAGAGAGACCGGCATGTAAAATAAGTGTATCTGTTTTAATGCATTTTACAGTATTTGAGAACTGGCGTAGACTTCCACGTAGCAGTATACTGATGTTTCTGTTTCTGGACCAATGTTCAGTCCGCAGTTGACAAATAGTGTTGCAGTCTTCTTCTTCTTCTTATACCCCATACTGTGTGGTGTTGCTGATCATGTTTGGCCACAGCCTTCTATCTCGTGTACTGCCAGTCATTTTTGCTGCTGATGTGTCTCCATGCAATAATGACAAACTGAACAGCATCGTCTGGAATGATCTCCCACTACCTCCGACTTTCCCGTCATGGCGACATACTCCAGCTTTCCACATCTCAATGCAAGAGTCAAGAATGTGGAGAGCCTTCTCCTGATGGGAATAGTCAGTTCTCTTTGTGAGTTAACTTCCTTCTACTGATGGGACCAGTCAGTTCTCTTTGTGTGTTAACTTCTTTCTCCTGATGGGACTAGTCAGTCCTCTTTGTGAGTTAACTTCCTTCTCCTGATGGGATTAGTCAGTTCTCTTTGTGAGTTAACTTCCTTCTCCTGATGGGACTAGTCAGTTCTCTTTGTGAGTTAAGTTCCATCTCCTGATGGGACTAGTCAGTTCTCTTTGTGAGTTAACTTCCATCTCCTGATGGGACTAGTCAGTTCTCTTTGTGAGTTAACTTCCTTCTCCTGATGGGACTTGTCAGTTCTCTTTGTGAGTTAACTTCCTTCTCCTGATGGGACTAGTCAGTTCTCTTTGTGAGTTAACTTCCTTCTGCTAATGAGATTAGCAAGTTCTCTTTGTGAGTTAACTTCCTTCTCCTAATGGGACTAGTCAGTTCTCTTTGTGAGTTAACGTCCTTCTACTGATCGGACTAGTCAGTTCTCTTTGTGAGTTAACTTCCTTCTTCTAATGGGACTAGCCAGTTCTCTTTGTGAGTGTCGTAAGTAAAGAATGAATAGTAGTTATTTTTTATTCCTTACTACTTTTAGTGTCGTCCCTGGAGTGAGGGGAATCAACACCCACAATTTTATTAACCCAAGATTATTGTCCTAGAGAAACCACCAGAATCCGTCCACAAAACTCCCTCAGTCAGTAGACACCTCTTTCTTACTCTCACGTCCACGTGACAACTTTCTCCAATCACTCGAACAAACAGGATGCTGGTCATCAGATAGACACTGTTCGATCTTGGTCTTCACTCTAACCACACGGTGAAGTTACTCTGTTTCATAATGTTTGTTGAACTGATATTCTTTTAATTAACTGAGATGTCACTTGGGGAAATTCTACTGTTCATAAGTCTCTGATTATAAAATTTTCCCCCTCTTTAAAAACACAACCTATTAATGTTTTTAGGTAGATGTGTATATATATATATATATATATATATATATATATATATATATATATATATATATATATATATATATATATATATATATATATATATATATATATATGTCCTTGGTATATGAGTTATTAATCTTCGGTGATGAAGCTTATCATGCTCAGCAGAAGCCAGGTTTCTGCAGACTAACTAGGTTCTGAGCCCCGTGTAACAAACTCTCAGTAATCTCGGTCTTCATTCCGTGAGCCATCATTGTATAAAACTTTGAAACTGCTTCTTTGTAATTAATCATCTCACACTCAAGTGGAACACTCAAGGGGAACCTGTAGAGTAGAGAACATCATGGTGAGGGCAACTCAATCCTGACCGTAATTAAGTGAGTGTAGGCCAATAGCAGCACTCAGATCTATAACAGAGATCCGATCTCTGTCATACGGCCAAATAGCTCATCACATTGGTCTTATACATGGCAACACCAGGGAAGAATAAAGGAACGGGTAGAAACTCAGCAGATGCCCTACTGGAAGATCCTACCATTTCACATTCCCCTCTGTCACGGGAAAACTGCAGTTTAGTGATTCCTTGATAACTTATATATAAAACTACAATGTAGGAGGAGGGTTAACAATCGTGTACTTCAGTCTGAGAGGAGGATAAATTAAAGATCATTGACCGACGGATATAAAAATAGGATACAGTGTGAGGGGTCATTGTCCATCTACTTCAAAGGACAGAACGACGGGGAGACTTCGACAACTGGGGAAACGCACGAAGACGGTGATTCACGAGTTCGGACGCTTTGAAGTACTAGCGTAGGGGAACACAGGGAAACCGCGGAAGAACGGAGGACGAGACGGAGCGCACTTGACGAATACGTGAGTTCACAGACGTTTGATGTGGGGACTTACGGAAAAATTTGATTGTGGATCAAAAGACAACGGAGGATTGGACACTCGATATAAATAGTAGAAACTGGGTTTTCTGTTTTAGTGTGTGTTCCAAAACTGGACAGAAATATCTATGAATCCTATGTATGGAAAAGAAATTATAGTCCCGTATTGTTTAAGGCAATGGGATATTAGTGCCGATGTGCTTAATTATTAATTTCAATTCCTGGATGATAATAGAAGATATAAGGTAATCTAATCTTAGCGTAATAGTAGCATAGGGATATAGGTGTTTGTTCTTGACTTGTAGCATTTCATTCGTTTACCTAATCGTGTAAACTTTAGTGCACTCATAAGTCTTATGTCAGAGTATCTTTTCGGAAGCGTCTTAGTGCAGCCGGGAGAAATGCTCTCACATAAGTATAAATCTGAAGCAGATTTATATCACCTGGTTATCTATCTATCACAGGTTTCACTAGAAGTATCCTGATACAATCAGAGACGATAAACTCAAGGTACTTCACTTGGGCGAAGATCAAATACCTCACTAGAACAATGAATAACAAAGACAGGTTCTAATTGTGAGACGATATAACCCATAGCCCTAAATGAACTCTGAAAATAAGAAAAGAATATCACGATAACCAAAGTAAAATGGAAAAGGACGATTAAACGGATGAAAGTAAAAGAAAAATACAACTGCATACTTTTGCATGGTAGACTAATAGAAAAGAGACAATAGATAAGTCAGAACATTCATAGTCAATATAGACACCGTGGTAGACTGTGGTGATGTGGTTTCAGTGTTGGATTATTAACTTCTTGAAGCAGACTCTGGCGAAGTCATAGACTTACTGGATTATTATTATTTCACTGTGACCAGACTTTGAACAACTTCACGATACGCCAGACTCAATCGGAAAGGAGCAAACCCGGGTGAGAACTGTCCATATATGTGTGATGTATCTTTGACTGGCTGAATGCTGACGAGAGAAGGGATACGGAGACATACGAAGTCAAAAGTCCTATCTTGCACTCACATTAGCAGACACTACCAACTACATATACACATTCAATACATACAACTGACATAGTTTTCAACAATAAACATGTTATTAATTGTTGGAGGAAACTGTTGTCAGGGTATGTTATGAAGGAGAGAGAGAGAGAGAGAGAGAGAGAGAGAGAGAGAGAGAGAGAGAGAGAGAGAGAGAGAGAGAGAGAGAGAAAGAGAGAGAGATATATATATTGTATGGAAGACAGAAGGGAGGAGTGTAGACAAAAGTCATTCAATAGTTCCAATAGTAGAAGGATAATAAAGGTGTGCTTGTCGAGTCCACTTTCCTCCAGGGACGACAAGCGACACCCTCCTCCCTCTCAACCATCCTTAATCTCTCTAATTATTATTCCACTACATTGTCCTTAACTCCCCGAGTAAAATGATATATCACACTAGCTAGTTAAAGCCATACAAAGGACACTAGTGCCGACGCTCCTATAATACTTTCTAGCACCGCACTTATAGAATATTCTATCACCGCACCTATAATACATTGTATCACCACATCTATAATACATTATATCACCGCACAGTACTGTACTCTATTCCTAATCATACTCTAAGTTAGATATGATTAATAGAATATCATATGCCTACTCCGGTTGCTAATCGAAACTATGCAATCACAGACTGGATCTATGTCCGCCGATAAATATCAACAATTTGACACTATAGTTTCTTTTATTGAACACAACTCGGAAACTGCACCGATCCTTAACCCTTCAGAAATCTTGGTCGACTAACGCAACTTGTTTACCTCAACGGCCTTTATATCGGCTTGAGTGACGTCACCAACAAGACTAGACGCCATTCAGTCCAGAGTCTAGTTTTCTCCGCCTGTTTTCGACTGACTGGAATCAATCCGCCGTCCAGTTCACTTTCATCTGGTGAATTCTTTGTCTCATACAACAAAGATCCTGGCTGTCTGTGAGCCAGAGACCTTCTCCCCACATCACAGAATCCTTCCGACTTCTGGCAGACATTCCGTCTATTACTTCAAAGGCCGACTCCCGCCTTGCAGACAGATGACGCCGTTGTTCTTCTCGAGCAACAATTTGTTAACAAAATGCCGACCGGTGTAGACATTGTAACGCGACGTATTTTGTTTCTCAGTCCATACAACATCAGAGGGTTGCTTGTTTTTGCAGACTAATGTCGGGTCTTGTTTGTCATCGATCGAACATCAAGTTTATTTTCGTGACAGTGAGTTAACTTCCTTCTTCTAATGGGACTAGTCAGTACTCTTTTTGAGTTAACTTCCTTCTCCTCATGGACTAGTCAGCTCTCTTTGTGAGTTAACTTCCATCTCCTGATGGGACTAGTCAGTTCTCTTTGTGAGTTAACTTCCTTCTCCTGATGGGACTTGTCAGTTCTCTTTGTGAGTTAACTTCCTTCTACTGATGGGACTAGTCAGTTCTCTTTGTGAGTTAACTTCCTTCTGCTAATGAGATTAGCAAGTTCTCTTTGTGAGTTAACGTCCTTCTCCCAATGGGACTAGTCAGTTCTCTTTGTGAGTTAACGTCCTTCTCCTGATCGGACTAGTCAGTTCTCTTTGTGAGTTAACTTCCTTCTCCTGATGGGACCAGTCAGTTCTCTTTGTGAGATAACGTCCTTTTCCTGATGGGACTAGTCAGTTCTCTTTGTGAGTTAACTTCCTTCTCCTGATGGGACTAGTCAGTTCTCTTTGTGAGTTAACTTCCTTCTGCTAATGAGATTAGCAAGTTCTTTTTGTGAGTTAACGTCCTTCTCCTAATGGGACTAGTCAGTTCTCTTTGTGAGTTAACGTCCTTCTCCTTGTCGGACTAGTCAGTTCTCTTTGTGAGTTAACTTCCTTCTTCTAATGGGACTAGTCAGTTCTCTTTGTGAGTTAACTTCCTTCTCCTGATGGGACTAGTAAGTTCTCTTTGTGAGCTAACGTCTTTCATAATATCTTCATTCATTTGGAGGGAGTTGGGGGGAGGGATCGGGGGGGGGGGGGGGGGGGGGGGGGGGGCGTTGCTGAGTGGTTTCAAGATATGGTGTCCGCCTCGAGTTCTGGAGGTCCCGGGTTCAAGCCCCGGTGATGGCTGGGATTTTTTTTTCACATGGACTTCTAGTAACAAACTGTCCCGTGGTGTCTGGATAGTGAGATCGAAAGCCCGTGTGTAATGTTGCGCACGAAAACAAATTCATTCATTCAGTAGCATATCCTTTGCAGAACCTCGCTCCCATAACAACCTTGCTGAAAACTTCTCGATCTTAAGCAAGATGCTCCACGTCCGATACACTCATCTGGAGATCATCCGCCACACCCTGCACTCATTTTCTCTTTGGCCTTCCTCTTCCTCTCTCCATTATTGTTCCCTCCAAACATGCATGACGTTTCAAGTGACCAAAATATTTCAATTTTCTTTGTTTTATTGTCTTTAATAGCCAACCTTCTTCAATATTCAGCTCTTGAAGTATGGAAACATTTGTTCTTTTCTTTATCGAAGATATCCTTAGAACCCGTCTATAACATTTAAATTCAAAGGCATTTATGCACTGTTCAGCTTGTTTAGTAAGTGTCCAGGTTTCACAGGCGTATGTAGCAATAGGAAAGATGCATGTACTTAGAAATCTAATTTTTGTAGTTCTATCTGTACCGTTCCATAATTAATTCAGTTGTTTTAGTATTTGAAGAGCAATAGATAGTCGTCGTTTAATTTCTTTCATTGTGTCACCGTTGTTGGTAATCAATGACCCAAGGTATTCGAAATTTTCCACCACCTACAATGTTTCCTCATTAACATATATTTATTTCTCCATAATAGTTTTATCTGTATGCATTATCTTTGTTTTTGCTATGTTAAGATATAAGTTGTAATTGTCACTACTCCTTTGGGTTGAGGTTATTAGGTATTCTATACCATTCTGTGATGTGGATAGTAATACTGTATCATCAGCATATCGAATCTCTGGTATTTTATGACCACCGATATTTAGGGCATAGTATTGCTCCCTGGTTATATCATCTCTGACATTTCTCATTATAGTTTCGGCGTACAGGTTAAACAAATATGGGACCAGCACACATTCCTGACGGACTCCTTGCTTGATGTCAAACCAATCTGATGTCTCGCCATCTATTCTAACCGCTGCTTGTTGATCTAGATAGAGATAGATAGCAAACTACTGAAAGTAAACTTGCCTGCTTAATCATAAACAGCCTAAAATTGTTGGGGTTGATGTCCTGTAGAAGAACATGCAACTAACTACAGTCGAAGTATTGTCATTCCTATCAGTATTATATGTAATGATAGCAAGTATCCACCTGTTAATACTCGGTGGATTATGTAGTCAGTATCACGCGTTCTCCGTGGCGAAGGTGTTACGGACGCGGTTCGTAATCCCGCATCACTTCGAAACACAGCTGTGGGCGATTTGGGAGCAGACCGCTTTACGTTGGTGTTTATGAAATGGTATATGTGCCGGTCGTTCAGAAAGCAATGACAAACTATTAAACGTAAACTTGCCCAGGAATCCCTAACAGCCAAAAAATGCTGGGGTTGACTGCTACGTTCTGTAAAGGACATGCAACTAACTATCACGCCGGCACCCTTTACTTCCCAAGACATCATTGGAACCCATTTAGGGCTGGGTCCATCAGGGTTCATCTAAAAACAAAAATCCGAATCCGGCTGCGACTTGAACCCAAGGCCACTGGGGCGAAAGTCTAGCAACCGCGGTGATGCTAGATACTACTGGAGGAAAACGGCATCCATCATCTTCTCATTATCTTTCCCTCTACGCGGAGGTCTCTCAGCTTCACTAACAAGGAAATATGCGCCAATTTCTTTTTAACGACTGCCTTATAAATTACATGAAGTTCATTTTTTTCCAACAGGAAACCACGACAAAGAATACAAAAGCCTGAAACGCCTCCACATTTCCAAGCAATTTCAATTCATTAATCGTTTTTGATATAATGTGTGCTCGTTCATTCGTATATTTGAAACATTTCTTAACCTGCAAAAAATATGCAAGCATTCTTCTATTTAGAGCAAAAATATCATTAAATACTATTCTCAACCATTGCCCGCTATCTGCATTCCTGACGTCAGTTTCCAGTTGTTTGCGTTTTGATATTTCATGATTATTAAGCCCAGTGCTTCATGATCTGTTTTGCTCGGTCCCGAAAAGTCAAAAGAAAGCTTCCGAGATAAAACATAATCCGCCATTCAGAGGACCACCTGCGAGGCGTCTGCTTCTAGCAAGGAGATCTGTTTTTACGGAATCGATGGCCTGTAAGAAAAGAAGACATCGGCCTACAGAAGTCCGCTGGTAGAATGTTCGTTGTCGGGAGACATCCTTGTTGAAGCTGCCACCCCATGGGGTATGAACCCCTAGAGAGGGTTAAGAATACACTGCGCAAGCTTCGCGAAATTTCTCCACCGATCTGCCCTATTGAGACCCCACAGGCTGCACGAGCCAAAAATATGTCTACTGACGCAAGTGTTTTGAATACCTGCATCAAAATATCACATGCTGAAGCAAAGAGCTTTACCTGCAGTGCCACTGGAGAATTTTGCACACTTATGTTTAAACTTGTGAATCTCTTGTTGCGAAAAACACCTCGGTGAAAAGTTTTCGCACTAAAAACACGCAGATATCGTGTCATTTATCAAACACAATGCGATACAGTTTGTAAAGTGCGGATAAACGGCAAGTTTCTTTCAAACATGAAAGATTATGGGTACCCATATTTAAATTATATATGTATGAATATTGCCCCTCTTTTAAGTACTTGCATTCAATATATTTCAAGGATTTTCGAAGCAAGAAAATTGCTTACTCGTAAGTTTTGGCTCTATTTGTGTAATATGATTTCTAAAGAAGATTCGGGGGAGTAATCTACAAATATAACACATCTTAAAGGAAATGTAAGGATATAGAACAGGGCAATTTGCGTAACATTATAACTTCGTTGTACAGATACATCAATGCACAGATGTGAATGTAAAAACTGTCACCATTATCACAAGGGGGGACGTGAGACCTTAAAAGTGTGATAGAAATTACAATAACCATGCCATTGTCTTGTAACCTGTCAATATTGTTGGTAAGGGTGTCAAGAGTTAAAAACGTGAAATCACGAACACGGTGACATCATAAGAACAGCCACCAAAACCTGCTCAAGACGACTACCACGTTATGGACAGACCAGAACAAGTCGTTATTCTGTGCCTCAAACAGGACACAATAGATTACGCAACCATATGAATACAAAATTCAAGATTGGTGAATCAGCCATGTGCACATATGGATTGGTGTCGCAGACGGCAGAACACATACTCCAAGACTGCCAAAATACAACATATCTCGGCAAACCTTTTGGCCTGGAGAGACAACAGTGGATGATAAACTCTATGGACCGCTGAGTGAACTAATAAAGACAGTTAAATTCATACAAGAGACAACATTGCAGTTATAGACATATTTCAAGAGAACGAAAGAAGAAGAATAAGAACATTTTAAAGATGGCCGCCCCACTTTTGACAGTAACAGTTTTAAATCAGAGAAGGGGTGGGGGGAAAAGTCAAAAACAGGACGTTTGCAGTCAACACCAGCATTTTATGCTGTTGTTTTTGTCTGGGCAAGATTACGTTCAGTAGCTTGCCGTTGTAAGGGGTCAAATCTATAGAAATTCATCCGCGAATGAAGGTCCAGTATGGTGATCCATGCCTGTTAGTGCAGCAAGTGTGTCTGTGTGTAGTGTAGGAAGTTAAATACGGAGTGACCCCGGTGACAGACTGTTCACGCCCGGGTCAGGCACACCAGATAGTGACCACTGAGTCTATTTTTTACACGAATAAAAGCACTTTATCGGCGCTGGAGGACATGCACTGAACGCAGTGGGGACTACATCGAAGAAATGATAGATTTTTTAATGCGTATCTCTGTTGCAGAGCATAAACAACTTTCGGTACGATATGGCGGATGGGGTTAGCGTTAAATGTTTTGGAGTGTTGCTTGTTTATGGTCGCTGTTTATTTAATCATTTTCTTCATTGTTGTGCATGGCTCCGTGCCCCAACTACTGAGATGAGCGCTTGGTGAAACACTGAGATGTGAATTTAGTGCGAAATCCTTTGTTCGTCTGTTCGCGTTGGCTTTTATTGTGAACTGCATGTTCAGAAACATGGCGGGTGGCATGTTGCGGAGCTATCTGGTTTGCCTTATGCAGTAATGCGTTTGCGGCTGCTAGTTGTTTCAATGAGTGCTACTTTCATTGACGATGAACTATAAATATAGCTGGGGAATTTGCTCCTGGCATTCTGGCAGCGGCCTTATGCATACATGTGAGTGCCAGCTGTTGGTTTTGTCGGGACTGCAGTCTATTCCGCGTTTCACATGGGACTCATCTCCTCCTCCTCCTCCTCCTCCTCTTCCTCTTCCTCCTCCTCCTCCTCCCTATTCTTCTGATATTCGTATTCTTTTTATTCATATTTTTTTCTTTTCTGTTTCTTCCTATCCTTCTTTGTCTTTTCTTCTGTCTGTCTGTATTTCTTTCTTCCTTCTTTATTTCTTTTCTTGTGATTACACTGTCATGAGATGTCTCATTCTGAACTCGATCTCACTCATGCGAAGTCTCTTTTAAGTTCTATACAGATTTGCTATTAGCGTTGATTGTGTGGGTCGGAGTATCTTTCTTAGCTGCATGTACAAAAAAAAGTCTCATAGAACGTGTTTAACGCCATTTTTGCTTAGTTCAAGCGTCCTTATGTTGACATTTTAATTTCATGACTGAAAGTGTTAATGTTGACATATTCATTCCATTGTTGAAAGTGTAATTATCTTAATTCCATGACTGAACATGTTTACATCTGAACTCCGTAACTGAAAGTGTTCAGGTCGAAATCTTAAGTTCATGACTGAAAATGTTTACATCTCAATTCCAGGACTGAAAGTGTTAAGGTTGAGATCTTAATTCCATGACTGAAATAGTTGAAATTTTAGGTCGATGACTGAAAGTGTTGACATCTTAATTCCAGGACTGAAAATGCTTACATCTTAATTCCATAATTGAATGCGTTAATGCTTACAACTTAATTCCACGACTGAACATGTCTGCTACTTAATTCCTTGACTAAAAGTGTTAATGTTGGCATCTTAATGCTGTAACTAAAAGTGCTAATGTTGACATCTTTATTCCATGACTGAAAATGTTAAGATCAACATCTTAAATTCAGGACTGAAAATATTAAGATCAACATCTTAAATTCATGACTGAAAATGTTAAGATCAACATCTTAAATTCATGACTGAAAATGTTAAGATCAACATCTTAAATTCATGACTGAAAATGTTAAGATCAACATCTTAAATTCATGACTGAAAATGTTAAGATCAACATCTTAAATTCATGACTGAAAATGTTAAGATCAACATCTTAAATTCATGACTGAAAATGTTAAGATCAAGAACTGAAATTCATGACTGAAAATTTTAAGATCAACATCTTAAATTCATGACTGAAAATGTTAAGATCAACATCTTAAATTCATGACTGAAAATGTTAAGATCAACATCTTAAATTCATGACTGAAAATGTTAAGATCAACATCTTAAATTCATGACTGAAAATGTTAAGATCAACATCTTAAATTCATGACTGAAAATGTTAAGATCAACATCTTACATTCATGACTGAAAATGTGGCATCTGAATTGTATGACTGAAAGTGTTAACATCGACTTCTGAATTCCCACGTATATGTTTTTCTGCGAACCCTCATAAACAATATTCATCTCATTAAACTTGCGTTCTGTTCCAGCCACATCTTTTACCATCTTCTTTCCAATTAATCCTCTAAGCCACCCTTTTCCAATTACCTTCTAAAACTCTTTCTTAAACAGACACTGTTAATTTCAAACAACAACAGTCTGAAAACTAACGGTCTGAAATAGCTGAAAGAAAACTCAACGCTAATTTCAAAGACACTTAAAAATAACATGCATAGTCTCCTGTATCAATTACTTCGACAAAAACATGACAAAAGTTAACGGATTCGATTTCCTTTGAGCCTGCCTACTGATCTATTATTGACTAGGATTAGATGTAGTAGGCGGGGGATTATCCAATTTTTGTGTCCTTAAACCGGTTGTTACTAAGCTAATTTCCCTGAGGCTCCTTTCCGCCATAATGCTTTACGCCAGCCATATTGGTTTTTCATTCATAACAAAGCTTCCACACGAAGCTGTGTACAAGAACAAGCCCCTTAGCAAGAAAATGCTGCGGTAAGTGAAGTGATAGGACTAGCGGCGGACTGGCCAGGGAGTTAGGGCTTGCCCGATTAGAAATGGACCCATTGGGCCGCTGATTAAGTGGGTTTCATTAAGCGTTAGATCTTTTCATTTTATTGTTTTCCTTAGTTCTGAACTCAAGCGTAGTTCATACATGTGTTACTATGTCTAATGTACTGGGCTGATGTTTGCGTGTGGATTAGCTTTCCATATCACCAGCGTTCCTGATCCCACATCTATGAAATATGGACAGAGTGCGCATCTAACCATTGAAATAGCACCATAGGTCTCATAATTGTGTATTAACCCAACACAAGTTAAATAACAAACACACAAACACATCGGAACGTAAAGCTGTTTCTTATAAATTAACGAAAATTTCAAGGAGGTATGATTGGTCCGTTCCAATATGGTAAACATAACACACAGTAATGCCATTTGGGGAAACCTTTAGGGCCACTAAGACAGTCCATATTTCAATTCCTATGTATTGTTCGGATTGAACCCAAGACCACCATTACCGCTAGCCGTTACGCTATCACGGTTGCCTGTGAAAGTATACATGCATGCTCTTAAATATGTTGATGAATGGAGCTAACTAGGGTATGTCTTATCCTGGTGGGAGGAAATGCAACCAAGACTAAATGCCATAGCAGGGCAGACCATGCCCTAAACCTTGCTCGGTGCCCTAAACCTTGCTCGGCAACTGGTCTAGGATCGAAGCTCTGAGAGGCGGACAGTTAAAGCATGGCTTTCCGGCACCTTCAACATCTTGTCTGGAGTAAACTAGACAGGCCGAGAGAGGGATCTTGATGCATGGGCAACACATGGTCTTTACAATTCATCCCAGGCTTTGCGCTATGGAGAGTTACAACTCCGACAATGGTGGTCTTGTTGTAGTTATAATGCTTTATCTATTGTTGTTTGTCCATCAACAATAATGATTGACCATTCACTTCATCCAGTGGGGTTGAAAGTATGGAGCCGTGAGTTCTAAGATGGCTGATAAGGCCTATTTTAGCTCGAAATGTTCTTTGACAATGTGGGCAAAGAATGCTTGACATTCCAGAAGCAGGATCTCCTGCAGTGATTTTTCTGCCCAGCCTTTTCTTCACAGCTCTTGCAGTCCTGTTTGCTTCACAAGTGACTGCACCCTTGCGTACGCCACGAATTGCTGTCTTTGGCAGCAGTCTCCCAGGTGTCAAGATAAATTCCAAAAGCTTTCAGTGAGATTTTCAGTGTCTTTAAAGCGTTTCCTCTGGCCGCCTTGGGAGCGTTTACCACAACGCAGTTCACCGTAAAAAACAATACTTCGTTTAGGGAGCTTGTGATCTCTGGCATGCGAGGTAAGTGACCAACCCAGCAAATCTGATTCTTCATTAGTAGAGTGTGGGAACTGGGCGCGGACGCTCTTTCTACGACTTCAGTATCTGGGATCTTGTCTTGCCATTTAATCTTCAATAGCTTCCTAAAGCAGATTGTGTGGAAGTGGTTTAATTTCCTAGCATGTCGCTGATAAACAGTCCATTTTTTTCACAAGCATATAGCAGTGTGGATAATACAACTGCTTTGTAGACTTTTAGCTTTGTTTGCAGGCTTATTCCATATCTGCCCCATAAATTCTTGTACAGTCTGTCAAAGGCTACGCTGGCCTTGGAGATTCTTGCATTCACTTCGTCATCAATTGTGGCAGCTTGTGACACAGTGCTGCAAAGATAGGTGAACTTGTCCACAACACTTAGTCTGTGACCGTTTACCTTGATATTCGGCAGGGTGTGATTATTCCCTCCAGTTGGCTGGTACAGTTGATATTGAGCCCAAAGTTGGCACGGGCATGTGAGAAAGCTGAAACAATGTGTGTGTTGCATGTCTGCCTCTGAGTTGGCATGCAGAGCGAAACCATCAGCAAACAGCAGCTCTCTGACAGTGTCGCTGTTAGTTTTGGTTTTAGCTTTTCATTCTTCTGAGATTGAACAACTTTCCATCCATGCAGTAGCTGATGTCTATTCCAATGTCGTTGTTCTCGAAGGCATTCGTCAGCATAGCTGAAAACATGAGGCTGAACAGTGTTGGTGCCAGGACACTTCCTTGCTTCACTCCATTGGTGACAGGAAAGACTAAGACCTTATCTATGCTTTATCTAAAGCACAATGTAAAAAAAAAATATCGTTTGTCAAGACGTCCAGGTGCCAGTGGAGCTAATTACTCCACATCGTATTGCCTTGACCTTAAGTATGTTTATTATTACGCTTGCCACTAGATGTGTGACCAGTGAATGACACAGACTTCACAACCTCTTAAGCCCACTTCTGGAAGCCAGCCATATTATCAACGTTTCGCGGTTCAGACAGTTGAAGCAGCCACTTCCGAACCCACTCTGGGACTAAAATTTGACGATATGTTTTTTTTTTTTTTTGGTTTAATAATGGTGGACAAACAACTGAAACAGCGTTCTATGACAGCTGGAAGACAGATCCACAAGTGCGAGGAGAACATCAGGAAACAGACCAGAGGTGGGCGTATTCACATACAGATTTGAGATAAGCGTATACGCACACAGAAGTACGGTAAGTGTATCCATACACAGACTGGGGGTAGATGTATCCACACACAGACAAGAGGTAAATGCCACCATACACAGAGTGGATATAGATGTATCCACATGCAGACAGAAGATAAGTGTATCCACACATAGGCTGACGGTAGATGTATCCACACTCAGACTGGAGGTAGATGTATCCACACTAAGGCTGGAGATAGATGTATCAATACAAAGTCTGGAGACAGTGTATCGACACACAGACTGGAGGAAAGGGAATTGATACACAGAATGGAGGTAAGAATGTTCACACACAGAAGTGAGATAAGGGTAATGGTACATAGAATGGACGTGCGATGGTTCGTCCGTCATTAATGACGAGGACCATTCATTACACTCCATCTTTTGATGAGGAACGAATGACTTGCGCTTTAGATTTGTATAGCGAGGTAGTGGTCGCGCAACTCTGTCGTCCCCGCTCTCTCGTCAGCGTCCATCTGGTTCCAGTGGCGAGCATGGCAAGACGACTGGAGGACGGACACAGATGCAGTGGACGTTAGGCTGCCACGGCCAGTTATCCCTGTATATATTGGCTCTCGAGAGCCTCGTGAAAACGGCCCTTCCGTCAGTTCATTTATTTTTCAGTTTTAAGACAAACGTAGCGACAAGCGAGTGAGCGTATGACTACTGATAGGATCAATCAGATTTCCTTCGCCAAAGACGGACTGACCGCCAGAAACAGACCACACACATATGCGGCGAGAAGCTGCCCACAGAAGATTTTGTTCGTCTAAGTTGCGAACAGATCTCCCGATATACGGTTGAGCCTCACCAGCGCACATATGCATATGGCGACTGACAGGACAGACGTTCACGCACACGCAAGCCAAGAGTAGCATCGCTAAAGCGCGCCCTCCCGACGTATAGTATCATACACAGACTCGAGGTCGGAGTACGATACACAGACTGGAGGTAAGGTTATGATAAACAGACTCGAGGTCGGAGTATGATACATAGACTGGAGATAAGAGTATTATACATAGACTGGAGGTAAGGGTATTATACATAGACTGGAGGTAAGGGTATTAAACATAGACTGGAGGTAAGGGTATTATACATAGACTGGAGGTAAGGGTATTACACATAGACTGGAGGTAAGGGTATTATACATAGACTGGAGGTAAGGGTATTATACATAGACTGGAGGTAAGGGTATTAAACATAGACTGGAGGTAAGGGTATTATACATAGACTTGAGGTAAGGGTATTATACATAGACTGGACGTAAGGGTATTATATATAGACTGGACGTAAGGGTATTATACATAGACTGGAGGTAAGGGTATTAAACATAGACTGGAGGTAAGGGTATTATACATAGACTTGAGGTAAGGGTATTATACATAGACTGGACGTAAGGGTATTACACATAGACTTGAGGTAAGGGTATTATACATAGACTGGAGGTAAGGGTATTATACATAGACTGGACGTAAGGGTATTACACATAGACTTGAGGTAAGGGTATTATACATAGACTGGAGGTAAGGGTATTATACATAGACTTAAGGTAAGGGTATTATACATAGACTGGACGTAAGGGTATTATACATAGGCTTGAGGTAAGGGTATTATGCATAGACTGGAGGTAAGGGTATTATACATAGACTGGAGGTAAGGGTATTATACATAGACTGGAGGTAAGGGTATTATACATAGACTGAAGGTAAGGGTATTATACATAGGCTTGAGGTAAGGGTATTATACATAGACTGGAGGTAAGGGTATTACACATAGACTGAAGGTAAGGGTATTACACATAGACTGGAGGTAAGGGTATTACACATAGACTGGAGGTAAGGGTATTATACATAGACTGGAGGTAAGGGTATTATACATAGACTGGAGGTAAGGGTATTATACATAGACTGGAGGTAAGGGTATTATACATAGACTGGAGGTAAGGGTATTATACATAGACTGGAGGTAAGGGTATTATACATAGACTGGAGGTAAGGGTATTACACATAGACTGAAGGTAAGGGTATTACACATAGACTGGAGGTAAGGGTATTACACATAGACTGGAGGTAAGGGTATTACACATAGACTGGAGGTAAGGGTATTACACATAGACTGGAGGTAAGGGTATTATACATAGGCTTGAGGTAAGGGTATTATACATAGACTGGAGGTAAGGATGTCCACGCGTAACTGTTTGTCGATATGGTACATGATGGTGATGATAATTTGACTTCATTCCTCCTTCCTGCCCCTTCTCCCCTCCCCTCCTCCCCCCTCCGCCTGCGTGCCCAATTTGTGGCCCTGTGAAAATACAGTTTGTTCGTTCGTTCGTTCGTTCGATCTCTCTCTCTCTCTCTCTCTCTCTCTCTGGCTACCTGTCTCTCTCTCTCTCACACACACACTCACACACACACACACACACACACACACACACACTTGGCCAAGCTAAGAAATATTTCAGGAGACAACACATCATGCACATCTGATTTCCGACAGTTAAGATTATCAGTTATCAGTTATCAGTTAGGGTATCTTCGTTGCACTCCGGACATGTCCATAGGTGCTCAGATCCTCTCCCCAGCATATGCATCAGCGTCCGGTGGCTAATAGTGCCAGTTCTGTGTTGGTTGACGAGGCACTTTGTTTTCCCGATGTACCTCTCGCGTCTGGCTGTGCCGATTCTTACTCCCAGGTCTTTCATCCTGGACAGCGATGTGGAATCACTGACGTCAAAATCCTCTGTTCTCGCCAAATCTTTAAGGACGTTAATAACATAGGCACGATCCATGGGCTGGCCATCTACAGGGGGTGCAGAGCCAGCCAGTTTGTCAGCTCGTTCATTTCCCTCGACTCCCGCATGTCCCGGGACGAAGATGAAGGTGACTTTACGGACAACAGACTTCCGCAGCGATTCAGTCCACTGTCTACGTACAGATCCAGCTTCGACCTTCTGAATCATGCTCATTGAATCACTTAGTACACACACGTTGGTATAATGCTGTGATTCCAGCCATATGAAAGCCTGTGTAACTGCCATCACCTCCATCGTCATGCTGCTCGTGGTCATAGAGTGGGCACCACTGGATTCTTGAACGGTTCGGCCCGCTGAACGGGCTGTAAATGCCCACGCACTTCTCTGCTGCTTTACAACAGATCCATCTGTATAGATGAGCACTTCGGGGCTATCTGAGTGTTCATAGATGAGCGCGTTAACCTCTGCATTGACAGCGGCAGGGTTCTGCTCTCTGCACCGTCTGTCGAGTGTGATAATGCAGGAGAAAGTGCACTTAAAGGCTGGAGGCACCGGCACCCATTCCTTGCCGGGGTTGATACTGGTAAGACTGCAGACCTGTCTGACGACATCTTCCGCCCGACCCATCCATGATTTGCCCCTCTTTAGCCTGTCACCCTTTTCTCTGAATATAGCATCATGCAGAGGGTGCTGCTCATCTGCACTTATTTTTAAGTATGCACGAGCTCTCCAGATCTTGATCCTGTGTTCCATTGTCGGGAAGTCAAGGAGGTATCTCATTGCTACACAGCTGGTGTCTCTCGTGCAGCCCAAAATGATGCGCATGGCTTCGTTTTGTACCTTTTCGAGTCTTCCAATCTGTGTAGGGCTGACAGTGAGGATGGCCAGGGCATACTCGATGCGTGAAAGTACAAGTCCTTGGAACAGAAGTATTAGCAGTCTTTGCTCGATATTGGCAGTCGCCATGACTCTCATTGCTGACAAACCTTTTCGAGCCTTCGTTATGACATAATCGACATGATCTCTGAAGGACAGGCTACGATCAAGCCTCACGCCAAGATATGTCATTGACTGGGTTCTACTCAAACTGCTCCCATCCATTCTTACTGCCGGCAGGTCTGTTTTCACAATATGGTTGTTTAGTGAGAACCATGTAACCGTTGCCTTTGCAGGGTTGACAAGGGCATCGGCATCAGCACACCATGAGGAAATTCGATCTAGTTCGCCATGCATATCATTGGCAACCGCCTGTCTATCTCGACCCTGTCGATACACGAGGATGTCGTCAACGAATGACAGAGTCCTACCCCTCCCGTCCAACTGTTGTTCAGTGATCGGCACTGTCGCGAGATTGCCATGAGTTAAACAGATAAATATTCCCGACGTTTGCTTGGCGTGTATTTTCAGCACCATTATTTTACTAACTGGAAAAACACCGCGGATGTCAAAATCTCAGGACAATATTTGTAGCTGCACGTGTACATCTATAACGGATTTGGAACGGTCGGTGTTGATGGTGACAGGTCCTGGCATCGCCTTGATTAGTTTGTCTACATTTGAATGTAAATGGAAGCAGTGGGGTCAGCCCATCTACACATTGGGTGTTGAGTGAGAAGGAAGGGATACACCGAGTTGGCAGTTCATTACCAGTTAGAATCACATATATTGTCACCACGGAACAGAAGATTGACAAGTTTGTCAACATTTGAATGCAGATGGAAGCCGTGAGATCACAATGGCAGATGTAAAACGGAAGTACTTAGTAGGGAGAAAACAGTACATATGTCAATTCTTGGTTTCCGGAACATGAAGAGTTTGACGGGGTTATTTGCAACTGTTTGTTGGAAGTCGTCATAAAATTCGCTGGCTTGTTTTGAGAATCTTAACAATTACTGACAACTTTGACAGGATTTAAGCCCGGAGAAAATAGATCCTTGCAAATGGTTGATATGTCCAAATAACACCTGTGTGGGGGCGAAGAGGATAAAGTCACGTGGACAACTTTGGTAGTTTGCCATATAAACTCTAGTTGTGATCCAGCTAGGGAGGACTTGAATTATGCTTTAGTCAGAGTGCAGGGCACTGCAGCGCCTAGTGGAAATAATATCTACCGTGTGTTAATTAGTGACTTAATTTTACACGTGCCTATAATGGCAGATGTAGATATGATTGATAGGACTGCAGTGGTGCCATTTAAGGTATAACCTATTATAATATATTCGTTATAATTACTTTAGGCAGTAGCCTTGTTAAACTATAGTGTGATGATTAGCACTGTTAGTGGAAACTAGCTAGAGTAGGGAAGTGATACTTGACTCTGTTAGCTGGAATAGATTAGTGAAGTGTTGATAAGCTTTACTAGTTGAGAATTGAGTAATGAGGGATAATTGGGATTTCCCGTAGGTGTCCCTTGTGGGAGGGGTTCCACATTCTGTTTGCTGATTTTTTCTTTGTCATAACCTGATTCGATTCTAGGTGGGTAGCTAATCTGCTCTATGACTAAGTCTAGTTAGCTAACGATCATTAGGCAAGGTGATAGGCTTACACTCAGCCGAAAGAATCATGAACTAGTACTATCACCAGGTGTGTTGTTTCTATCCTAGGTTCCCTACCAGATCCAAGGAAGCTCAATAAAGTTTTGGGAAGGAAGAAAATCCCAGTCTGAAGAACACCAGTTCGGCAATCAATAAAGATTGCTTACAGACGTGACTAAAAGCTAGAGGGAGGTTGATTCACCCAACATAGTGAAGATTACAGTTGCACCATACAGCATTAAACAGTGGTAACGAACCGAGAACCGGTTAAGAGTAACTAGTGTTAGTACAGTAACAATTAACATTAGTAATTAGCACTTGCGGACTGAATGGTTCGATGTGCAACGAGGATGATCTGTCGACTAACACTTAACTTTACTAACTGTGTAAACACTAGAAAAGAACTTGTGCAGTTGGTTAGAGAACATTAGGAACGGACATTGTGTAGAGTGAATCCGGTCCATAAGTAACTGTTCATACCACCGGTGTCTATTTCTCATGTTCATGAAATGGGATTACCAGAGGTCTACAGAAGCAAAGCAGTATCCGGCAGGATGGTTCCGGCAACGGGTGAGACGTACTTGTTCTGACGTAACGTGCTGTGGTCTATCTTTGCTGTGATCAGCGGACTGAGCTGATGTCTGAGAGTCAGATTCTCTACACTTTATAGAACACGTCACACATTTTCTTCGCATACACGTCTCATACACGTTACACTTTTATTTTAATAAATTAATCTTTATTAATTTCTAGAAGTAAGAGTTGTTGAGTATGTTGCGTTGGGGAAGTATGAGAAGGGGGCATAGTACGTAAGTGTGAGAGTGAAAGGAAAAGGTGTCCATAGGCTGATGGAGTGTGTTGGACGGAAGCTGGTGGATTCTCCAGAATATTGAGAGGGAAAAGAAATATTATAATGTGGGTGTCGGATCTCCTCACTCCAGGGACGACACTTTAAAGGAGGACACGACATTATTGGGGGCTCGTAAACGTGATATTTGGACAGTGGGATCTCTCGTAAATGTGATCTTTGGACAGCGGGATCTATCGTAAACGTGATCTTTGGACAACGAGATCTCTCGTAAACGTGATCCTTGGACAGCGGGATCTCCCGTAAACGGAATCCTTGGACAGCGAGATCTCCTGCAAGCAGGAACCTTTGACAGTGGGATCTTCTGACAACGGGGTCTTTTGACACGGGATCCTTAGTTATAAGAGGGAGATATCAGTTTGGAGAATCCAGCTAGAGTGAATGTGGATAGGGGTTAGGACTAATATCTTACCTGTTCACACTTCACACGTCTGCATAGGTCTGTGGTCCTGATTCTACTCTCGTCACTGAGTGAATGTACTGTGTGTGGTAATATCTAGATTTATAGTACTTGTTCATATATCGGTATAGTAATTTGCAGTTATATTGTACTGGACCTGCTAGCTTACCTCTCTGTATAATGGCCACCCCTAAACTTAGCACGTTAGAATTAAAGGCAAGGGGGGAAGAAATGGGATTGGCTGGGTCTTCTCTAACGGATTACATACAAGAAGTTGAGAGAGAGTATCGTCAAGCGGAAAGGGAAGATCGAAAGGCCGAGCTGGAATTGAGAAGGATGGAATTGGAAGCTGAGCAAGCAGCTAGGAAATTGGAAGCTGAGCAAGCAGCTAGGAAATTTGAAGCTGAGCAAGCAGCTAGGAAATTAGAAGCTGAACAGGAAGCACAGAAAAGGGAGCACGAGTACCGGATGAGGGAACTCGAGTTGAAGAGTCAATCTAATGGAGAAACTGAGGGAGCAGTTGGAGGTTCCTCCATCCCAGGATCAACACCAGTAGGTGGACATGGGTACCATGCTATGAAGTTTCCTTTAGCGGTCTACGAGGAGGACAAAGAGAAGATTGACCAATACCTTCAACGCTTCGAGGCTATGTCAGTTGCTATGGGTCTGGAGCGTAACAAATGGAATCTTAAGCTATCCCAGGGATTACGCGGGACAGGGATACGAGGTTTATACTCGCCTGCCACCAGGACATGAGAACAATTATGATGAATTAAAGACGGCTCTGCTGAAACGATTCGAGGTTACAGTCACATACCTACCGGAAAAAATTTCGAGCAGCGAAACGAGAACCGGGAGAGTTGTTTGCCGCCTACAGTTTGCGTCTTAAATCTTATCTCCATAAGTGGATGGATTTGGCTGGGTTCGCACATGACTATGAGAGTCTGGAAGAGCTCATGGTGGTCGACCAGCTGAAGAAGCAAATGTCTAAACCTCTCAGGACGTTCCTGGGAGAACAAGGAGCGGAACGTATTGACCTCGTGAATAAATTAGCAGAACGGTTCGTCGAGGTACATGGGGAGGCAGGGGAAAACCTTTCCACCAACACCAAAAGTCAAGAGAAACATGACAAGAAGAAAGCCAAAAACTCAGGAACAAAAAAGTGGGAACCTTATGTGCAAAAATCAGAGGATAGTTCAGAGAAGAAGAAGGAGGGAAGCAAGAGCACCTCAAGCTCTACACCTAAACGACCGTGGTCGGAGAAGTGGTGTTCAATTTGTAAGTCACCCTCTCACAATACGAGGGACTTGCAAATCGAAGGCTAAGAACCCTCACTTTGCAGCATGTCAAGTGACTTCCAAGGAGGTTGTCACGGAAAATGCCAAGGTCAACAAGGAAGCTCGCCACCAGGAGAGCTCATTCAAGTCCGACAATAGAAAATCTAGGACAGGGAAATGGTGCAACCGAATGTCAAGTCGAACTACGCACAATGCTATTGACTGCAGGGGAAAGTCAGGAGACACTCAATTCGTCGTGTGCTCAGGGAAACCTAAGGTGGAGCCCACCGAACAGGTCGAGGCCGAGGAAGAGACTCCAGACCAGGAGAAACCACCTGTAGTGGAATTGGTAGAGGTTAACGGTCGTCAAGTGGAGTGTTTATACGACACAGGACTGGACGGGGAGGCCGTGATTTCTGCGGATCTAGTACATCCAGAACAATTCACAGGTGAAACCTTGGATATACAGCCTGCACAGAAGAGTGCTGTAACCATGAAGTTGCCCATTGCTAATGTGGAGATTCGGTCAAGGTACGTCACCGGCACCATCAAGGCCGCTGTATTGACCGATCCCATTTTTCCAGTCATCCTAGGTTGCCGGTATGTCTTTCTGGGAATGCCCAGGGAGCCAATTCATATGGGAGCAATGCAGACTCGCTCTCAGACGAAAACGGAAGAGGCAGACGCAATTGTGACTAACCCAATGCCGGGGGAGCTACGAACTGCCCAGAGTGAGGATGATACTTTACGTCCTTGCTACAAAAAGCTGCAGAAAAGTGCTGATCCACCAGGACGGGGGCAGTACTACATGAAGAATAGGATACTCTACAGGAGAGCAGGAAGGGGAGACAACCTATACGGTCAGTTGGTCGTCCCGAAAGCTCATCGGTCCCAGATTCTTCATATGGGGCATACCATCTCCTTTAGTGGACACATGGGTATTGCCGCCACCATGCAGCGGATTTCCTGCCACTACTATTGGCCGGGAATGACAGATGATGTGCGTCGGTATGTGAAGTCATGCCCTGAGTGCCAGAGGGTGGCACCGAAACACTGGACAGCACCGGTGATGTTGGGTGAGATGCCCATCATGAACTCTCCTTTCGAGAGGGTAGCCATCGATATCGTGGGTCCACTTCCCAGGACTAGGAAGAGGAACATGTATATACTCACAATGGTGGATTGCTGTACAATGTGGGGTGAAGCTATACCGTTGACCACGATTGACTCGAAAAGAGTGGCGGACGCACTGATGGAGGCCTTTACCAGATTAGGCTTTCCGGATCAAATTCTGACGGACAATGGATCTCAGTTTTGTGGAAAACTCATGGAGGAGGTATTTAGGGTGTTTCACTCTAACCACATACATACCAGCCCTTACCACCCTCAAGCCAATGGACAAGTAGAGCGTTTCAACGGCACGTTGATGACAATGCTCAGGAAACTAGCGCAGGAAAAACCTGATAGGTGGGATGAATATATCCCAGCAGCACTCTTTGCCTATCGGGAAGTTCCTCATGGCTCAACAGGACTACCACCCGCTACGTTGCTGTTTGGTCGTCCAATCAAAGGACCGTTGGAAGCCATGTTGAGGAGTTGGACTGAAGAGGGGACGTCAGAAGAAGTGATCTCATCCTATCAATACGTGGAGGAACTGAAAGAAAAACTCCACAAGGGATGGACTCTGGCAAATCAAAACTTGAAAAAGGCCAGGAAAAGACATGCGGCTTACTACAACCGTAGGTCTAAAGAAAGATCTCTAGAGGTAGGAGATAAAGTCTTGTTGTTACTCCCAACGGGAAACAACAAACTGGAGATAGGTTGGCAAGGCCCATTTCCCGTGGAAAGGGTGATATCCAGAACCAACTATCAAATCCGGATCCGGGGAAAGTCGAAGATTTTCCATATCAATCTCTTGCGGAAATACGAAGAGAGACCCGGAGACAAGGCAGCTCACCTCATGGCAATGGCTGTTGCAGTGGAGACAGAAGTGGGAACCAGCGAGGGCAGGGAATATCCCTTGGAACACCAGGAAACCTATAGGGATGTGCAAGTGAACCCTGATCTGACCTCCCAGGAGAGGGAAAGGATAACCCAGGTTCTCAAGTCTCATAAGGAGATACTGACTGATAAACCAGGACGAACGAGGTTGGTGGAGTTCGAGATGACTTTGACCACACAGGAGCCTGTTCGCCAAAAGGTTTACCCAGTGCCATTCTCTAAAGAAAAGGCCCTGGAGGAGGAAATAAAAAAACTGCTGGAGGATGACGTGATTGCACCATCCACATCCCCATACAATGCGGGGGTAGTTTTGTTACGCAAACCAAGTGGAGAACACCGGTTGTGTATAGATTACCGACTCCTGAACAGTCATACACAGTTTCAGGTGGAACCTTTGCCGAATCCAACTCAGCTATTCGCTAGGCTCCATAAGGCTCGGTACTTTTCAAAGGTGGATCTGAGTCGGGGGTACTATCAGATACCAGTCAAACCGGAGATTCGACCACTGTTAGCTTTCAGTACACCCAGTGGACACTACGAATTCAAGGTCATGCCCTTTGGACTCAGCAATGCACCTAGTGTGTTTACACGCATGATGAGGACTTTACTAGATCCGTTACAGGATCCGTCCATCATCTCATTCATGGATGATATTCTGATTTCCAGTGACAGCTTGGATGACCACTTACAATCCTTGGAGAGAGTGTTTAATAGACTCAAGGAAGCAGGGCTTACTGCTCGTCCAACCAAGTGCATGATTGGTTACCAAACTCTGGAATTTCTAGGTCACACCATCACTCCAGGACACATTGTTCCAGAAGAGAAGAACCTGGAGAAAATCAGTAATGCACCAAGGCCAAAAACGAAGAAGGATGTGCGATCTTTTCTCTCGTTGTGTGGGTTCTACCACAAATTTATCCCACATTTCACTGAACTGGGAGCTCCGTTGACGGAAACCTTGAAAAAGGGATTACCGGATCAAATCATTTGGACACCAGAATGTGAGAATGCCTATAGTCAGTTAAAGGAGGCCTTGGTCAGCAAACCTGTATTACAGCTCCCTGACCTTTCCAAACCATTTGTGTTGAGAACGGATGCAAGTGCGATTGGAATTGGAGCCGCTTTATTACAGGAAGGAAAAGACGATGCTTCGGTTTTGAAACCTGTGGCATACGCAAGTAAGAAACTTCTACAGGCGGAGAGGAATTATTCAACCGTCGAGAGAGAATGCTTGTCCCTCGTATGGGCAGTGCAAAAATTTCAGCCATATTTGTATGGAGTTAAGTTTCGGGTCCAGTCAGATCATCAGCCCCTGATGTTCCTGGCTACTTCTCAGAAGCTCAACGCACGTTTGATGCGGTGGTCGTTGTTACTTCAACCGTATAATTTCACAGTAGAGTACATTCCTGGGAAGGAAAATGTTGGAGCGGACTTCTTGTCAAGACACCCAGTTCCTGAAGAAGAGGAATGAATTATCTGGATTTAACTCATGGTGGAGAAGAGTGAGATGGACTACTCTCTTAAGAGGGGGCCTATGTCGCGAGATTGCCATGAGTTAAACAGATAAATATTCCCGACGTTTGCTTGGCGTGTATTTTCAGCACCATTATTTTACTAACTGGAAAAACACCGCGGATGTCAAAATCTCAGGACAATATTTGTAGCTGCACGTGTACATCTATAACGGATTTGGAACGGTCGGTGTTGATGGTGACAGGTCCTGGCATCGCCTTGATTAGTTTGTCTACATTTGAATGTAAATGGAAGCAGTGGGGTCAGCCCATCTACACATTGGGTGTTGAGTGAGAAGGAAGGGATACACCGAGTTGGCAGTTCATTACCAGTTAGAATCACATATATTGTCACCACGGAACAGAAGATTGACAAGTTTGTCAACATTTGAATGCAGATGGAAGCCGTGAGATCACAATGGCAGATGTAAAACGGAAGTACTTAGTAGGGAGAAAACAGTACATATGTCAATTCTTGGTTTCCGGAACATGAAGAGTTTGACGGGGTTATTTGCAACTGTTTGTTGGAAGTCGTCATAAAATTCGCTGGCTTGTTTTGAGAATCTTAACAATTACTGACAACTTTGACAGGATTTAAGCCCGGAGAAATAGATCCTTGCAAATGGTTGATATGTCCAAATAACACCTGTGTGGGGGCGAAGAGGATAAAGTCACGTGGACAACTTTGGTAGTTTGCCATATAAACTCTAGTTGTGACCAGCTAGGGAGGACTTGAATTATGCTTTAGTCAGAGTGCCAGGGCACTGCAGCGCCTAGTGGAAATAATATCTACCGTGTGTTAATTAGTGACTTAATTTTACACGTGCCTATAATGGCAGATGTAGATATGATTGATAGGACTGCAGTGGTGCCATTTAAGGTATAACCTATTATAATATATTCGTTATAATTACTTTAGGCAGTAGCCTTGTTAAACTATAGTGTGATGATTAGCACTGTTAGTGGAAACTAGCTAGAGTAGGGAAGTGATACTTGACTCTGTTAGCTGGAATAGATTAGTGAAGTGTTGATAAGCTTTACTAGTTGAGAATTGAGTAATGAGGGATAATTGGGATTTCCCGTAGGTGTCCCTTGTGGGAGGGGTTCCACATTCTGTTTGCTGATTTTTTCTTTGTCATAACCTGATTCGATTCTAGGTGGGTAGCTAATCTGCTCTATGACTAAGTCTAGTTAGCTAACGATCATTAGGCAAGGTGATAGGCTTACACTCAGCCGAAAGAATCATGAACTAGTACTATCACCAGGTGTGTTGTTTCTATCCTAGGTTCCCTACCAGATCCAAGGAAGCTCAATAAAGTTTTGGGAAGGAAGAAAATCCCAGTCTGAAGAACACCAGTTCGGCAATCAATAAAGATTGCTTACAGACGTGACTAAAAGCTAGAGGGAGGTTGATTCACCCAACATAGTGAAGATTACAGTTGCACCATACAGCATTAAACAGTGGTAACGAACCGAGAACCGGTTAAGAGTAACTAGTGTTAGTACAGTAACAATTAACATTAGTAATTAGCACTTGCGGACGGAATGGTTCGATGTGCAACGAGGATGATCTGTCGACTAACACTTAACTTTACTAACTGTGTAAACACTAGAAAAGAACTTGTGCAGTTGGTTAGAGAACATTAGGAACGGACATTGTGTAGAGTGAATCCGGTCCATAAGTAACTGTTCATACCACCGGTGTCTATTTCTCATGTTCATGAAATGGGATTACCAGAGGTCTACAGAAGCAAAGCAGTATCCGGCAGGATGGTTCCGGCAACGGGTGAGACGTACTTGTTCTGACGTAACGTGCTGTGGTCTATCTTTGCTGTGATCAGCGGACTGAGCTGATGTCTGAGAGTCAGATTCTCTACACTTTATAGAACACGTCACACATTTTCTTCGCATACACGTCTCATACACGTTACACTTTTATTTTAATAAATTAATCTTTATTAATTTCTAGAAGTAAGAGTTGTTGAGTATGTTGCGTTGGGGAAGTATGAGAAGGGGGCATAGTACGTAAGTGTGAGAGTGAAAGGAAAAGGTGTCCATAGGCTGATGGAGTGTGTTGGACGGAAGCTGGTGGATTCTCCAGAATATTGAGAGGGAAAAGAAATATTATAATGTGGGTGTCGGATCTCCTCACTCCAGGGACGACACTTTAAAGGAGGACACGACAGGCACCGTATACACATTAAATAGTACTGGTGACAGTGGTGAACCCTGCGGCAATCCTAGACATATCGTTATCGGCTCAGAAGACCAACTCCCGCATCTTAGCACCACCTTCCTTTGGAGCAGGCCTGCAGCTATCCATCGTTCAAGGTGAGGGTGCACTTTCAGTCTGAGGAGGGTTTGCATCAAGTGCTCGAAGGATACTCTATTATATGCGTCCTCTAAGTCTATGGCGGCAGCATATGTCTCTTCTCTGACCTGAAATCCTTGGTAAACATCTTGAGCAAAGATAGCCGCATTCAGCCATGACTCTTTGTTGCGTCTGTATCCTCCAAGTGTGGGCGGGAAGCAGCCGAGCTGTTCCAAGTCCCAAGCAAGTCTGTGTGCGACAATTTTCTCCAGTAGCTTGCCAACAGTATTCTGCATCGTAATGATTCTGTAGCCGCTTATCTTGGAATGGTCTTTGTTCGGTTTTGGCAGCGGCAGCAAGTAGCTGTGTAGCCATTCTTCTTTGACCTGACCCCTCTGGATACTGGTGTTGAATTCTCTGGCCAGTTCTTCCATGTCATCATCTGATATCATCAGTAGGTCACCATATCGGATGCCGTCTGGGCCTGGGGCGGTGTTAGGTGATTTCTTGAGCATCGCACGCAATATCTCAGCTGTGATTGTCCATTCTTCGTCTGTCCCGACCCCCTCGCACAACTGATTAAGATTATGTCAACATTACTGATGTTTGCATGATGTCAACCATACAGATGTTTGGGTGATGTTAACTATAATGATGTTTGCATGATGTCAACCATACAGATGTTTGGGTGATGTTAACTATAATGATGTTTGGGTGATGTCAACCATACAGATGTTTGGGTGATGTCAACCATACAGATGTTTGGGTGATGTTAACTATGATGTTTGGGTGATGTCAACCATACAGATGTTTGGGTGATGTTAACTATAATGATGTTTGGGTGATGTCAACCATACAGATGCTTAGGTGGTGTCAACCATACAGATGTTTGCGTGATGTAAATCGTACAGATGTTTGCATGATAACCAACTCCATATAAATTACTCACATATTAGACGTCTCGAAGTGAGCACATTAATCTTCACAATGACGCTTTCAGTTGACAATGACATCAATGTATATGACGACATTGATGTATACACGGTGCTACTGCCAGTTATTCATATACAGAAAATTCTTTGAAACCTGTGAGGCCATCAGAGAAATACGATAAATTGCCTATCCAGACAACAAAAGAAACTCATAATCATCATCATCATCATATGCAATGCCGATAAGCCTGGACGGTCATGTTTCGCCATTTCACACGATCACCAGAGTCGTGATTCAGCACTGTGTCCTTGTCTCGACCATACCACTTGGCCAAGCCATCCGGTATGTACGTCTCTGCATTTCTCTTGTTCTTTCACCCCTCAATCTTGTCCGTTGTCACCAAGTTCTCCATTTATTTATTCTCATACCGTTCCAAAAACATTGTGGCTGTCTACGTCTATTTGTTCTTATCAGTTTACATTTTCCATTTGTTTCTTGTAGGACTTGGTCATTGGTTTTTCTGTCTGTCCATGGTATTCTTTGCAATTTCCTGAGAAACCATATTTAAGCTTGTCTGCTCATTGTCCACGCTTCACATCCATACAACAGTACAGGTTCTATGTGGCACTTCAACACTCTTTCTCTCGTTACAAATGACTTCTTTTTATTGTTTTCCATGTTGCAAAAGGCTACCTTCGCCATGGTTCTCATATCTTCAAGGCGCGCACGCACACACTCACACACACATACACACTCACACACACATACACACATACACACACACAAAAGGTAACATAGTAACAGACATGAATATAATCCAGTCGGCCATAGAAAGGGCAGGGGTAACCTCATAGTGAATAATCAGGTTAGTTTAGTCAACGGATCAACATCACGGCACACAGATGTAACCCATAAGTGCTCCTTTCTACGTCTAACTCAAGCCGGAGGCCGGAGAATCTCAGCCCAGTGCATGAACTCCGTAGCACCGACGATGAGACTGAAATACTTTGGGTAGATTTTAAACTCGAAATTTTGCCCGGGCATCGCCGTTAGACTACCGGTACTCTTTTTCGATTGCCAACTGCCAAGGGATACTATCCGTGCGCAGCAATACACGCGGGCGCCCGATCTCACTACCCAGAGACCAAGGGAAATTTATTACTAGAAGTCCACGTGAAAAAATCCTGGTCCTAACCGGGGCCTGTACCCGGAACTTCCAGCACTCGAGGCGGACACCATACCTCAAGACCACTCAGTCTCCTAGTGAATACTATCGTAGTGCAGTTATTGTTGTTATTGCTTTTGTTGTGTTGCGCCCCGGGGATTCCAATTTTGTACAACTGAAGAATGGAGGGGCGGGGAGCAGGGAAGTGGATGGAGTGGGTGGGATCGGGAAGAGCAAGTCCTGCAAGAAACGAATGAAAACCGTAAACTGATTAGAGACATTAGACGTACACAGCCAAGATTTAATGGGCACATTCTGAGAAGAAATAAACTGAAGACGTTGGTGACAACTGGCAAGATTGGGGGGGAAAATAAAAAGAGGAAGGCAGAGAGATAAATATCTAGACGGCTTCGTCACGTGGCAGGGTCGAGACAAAATACACAGAGCTGATTTACGACTGTGGTGATCGTGTGAGATGGCGAAATATGACTGTCCCTGCTTGTCGGCATGACGCATGATGATCATGATGATATTTTGGTTTCATTCCCCCAAACATTATTAGCTCAAACCAAATGGTCTTGTATTCGAATCCTAATCTAGGCAGGGATTTTATTTTGTTCTGTAACCTGGACCTCCAGGCCGAACCAGCCTGACACCATCATCATCCAATGCCTTGCCGGCTGGCGTTGACGATCATGTCTCTCCATAAATTGCCATCTCCGACGACGTGGATCATTTCGTGTGTTGATTCCCCTTCTTGCCATTTCACAAGACGGTGAGTGATTTTCTATCTCTTGTTCCAAAAATCTTTTCGTTTGTCACAATATGTTCCAGTTTTTTTTTTTTTTAATGACTGCTTCTTTCTAGTGTTTGTGGTAAGTTGTCTTTGTGACTTAGCTTCCCTCAAAATGTCCAGATTGCTCATTTTGGCTGTCCAAATAATTTCCGGCATTTTTCTACAAAACATCTCCAAACCATCCAGGGACAACCTAACATAGGTACCAAGTGGAGGTGACCTGCGTGGTGTTGATCATATCACCAAGCGATTGTTCATTAATGTAAGAATGTGGAGCTAGCATGTTCTCTCTCTATCTCTCTCTCTCTCTCTCTCTCTCTCTCGCCTCTCTCTCTCTCTCACTCTCTCACACACACACACACATTCTCTTTCTCTTTCTCTCTCAGTCTGTCTCTCTTCTCTCTCTCGATCTCTCTCTTTCTCTCTCTCTGTCTCTCTCTTTCTCTGTTTCTCTCTCTCTTTTTCTCACTCTCTCTCTCTTTATGTGTCTGTCTCTCTTTCTCTCACTCTCTCTCACTCTCTCTCTCTCACTGTCTCTTTCTCTCTCTTACTCTCTCTGTATGTCTGTCTCTCTTTTCTCCCCCCCCCCCATCTCTCTCTCTATCTCTCTCTCTCTCTGTCTCTCTCACTCTCTTTCTATTTCTCTGTTTTTCTGTCTTTCTCTCACTTTCTCTCTCTCTCTCTCTCTCTCTCACTCTCTCTTTCTCTATCTTTGTCTGTCTCTCTTTTCTTCCTCTCTCCCTCTCGCTCTCTCCCTTTCTCTCTCTCTCTCCCCCTCTCTCTCCCTCTCTCTCATGTATACAAATATGAACCTACCATCATATGCACAGTATGTCTCAAAGCGTGTGAAAGCGGTCGTGTATTTGATTAACTTACTATTGTTGTTTGTTGCTGTCGAGTTCCATGGATTAAAGTTGTTCACTTTTGTACTCTTCAGAGAATGGAGGAACACATGGCTTCCTTCTATATCCCCAAGCCAGATACAAGTGAGCCCTTCTAGCCGAGGTGTACAAAACATGAGTGCTGATTCCCTACCATCATTACCTTCTTCTTCTTCTTCTTCCACTTCTTCTTCTTCTTCTTCTTCTTCTTCTTCTTCTTCTTCTCCTCCTCCTCCTCCTCCTCCTACTCCTCCTCCTCCAACAATAACAACTCCGGCCAGCTCCGTGGCGATGGTGTTACGGACTCATTTCGTGATCCCGCATACCCACGTTCGAAACACAGATCCGAGCGATTTGGCAGCAGAAAACGCTGCGTTGGTTTTTTACGAAATGGTATGGGTTCTAGTCGTTCAGAAAGCAATGGCAAACTACTGAACGTAAACTTGCCAAGAGATCACAACAGCAAAAAATGCTGGAGTTGACTGCAACGTCCTGTAAAGAATATGCAACTAACTTTTAACTACTACTTCTACTACTACTTCTTCTTATTCTAATACTGCTGCTGCTGTTACTACTACCACCACCACCACTGCCATCTCTTTTCTGTGTCTAATGACTCTAATATCTGTCCTATGCCTTGTCCCTCTGCGATTACCAATCTTTGCCAACCAACTGACGAATCTGGTTACTCAGACAAGGATGGTTTTATCTTAAATCACCTCGGCTAAACTTGACATTCGCCCGCAGGTGTCTGTGTTGTCGTATCTGACAGGTAACATTTTATTTCACCAAGATTTACCTGCGAATAGGTCACAGGTGAGAGTGGAACAAACCTGTACAACGTAAGTAATCGCTTGTCTCACCTGGCGAAAACAATTTGTCTTGAATGTTCGCCTACCTTAACACCTGCATTGTGTCACATGCCTACCTCAGGTAGTAATAAATAACATTAATAATGCGATTGGTTTCTGAAAACCGACCTGGACTTGCCTCTACATCCTACTTACCTGGGGCACACCAATGCTCAGGTAAGGGAAATTATTTTGAAGATGATGATTGGTCCGCTTAGAAGATAAGTGGGATGAAGCAATTCAGACTACAAAACAGATAACAATGCAATGGGAAGATCTATCATTGTATCTTCATCGAGTGGCTAGCCGAATTGCGTATGGGATCATTTTGTCCATAGCTCCCAATTTTCATTAGAATGAATCATAATAAGGAATCTTTCTATGCTATTATCAAAGACTATCATCTGTCATCTATTGCCGTCTTCCTCTGTCTCTTTTTTCCATTAATCCTGTTACTTTACTGACACACCAAGTTATTACATATTAACGCTATCATTTGAAATACTATGAATTTGTTGTAGCTAAAGAAACCAATTTGTTGTTATGCCTTCAGGTTATACTAGTTACATAATAACGAGATGAGGTGAGCATCTATACTCCTCGCCCCAAACTAATAACAATTATAGACGTTTTTCAGGCACAAACACTAACCTGTGATTATTGAGGATTGCCATAATCGCACGCCTACAGATCTATTTCTACTAAATCTCCTCAGTAGCATCCCCGCCGGTGTATAGCTCCCCGCCAGCGTATAACTAACTCCCTAGTTCTGTTTTGACTGATCAAAAGGCTTTCCTACACGTCAAAATATTTTTCTGGCAATGCTCGGGATCACTCAAAAAAGTGTTTACATTCATCAGTTTGTCCTGCGTCTCTTCTGGTGCCCATTCATTGCCCATCCATCGCTGATCACAGCTAAGTTTGTTAAATATCGGTTCCCTCGTTGACTCACACAACTGAGTGGTTCGGTACATAGATGAAATATTGCTGGACTAATTATGAGGTGTTTGGACTAATTGTGATGTGTTTGAATCCAACCGCACCTATCGTACTAGGCCAGGCTGGACATTCTTAAACATGTTATTGAGTTGTTAAGTGAATGCCAGTGAGAATGCCTATGTGCTGAACCAATGCAGGGAATTGGTTACCGTCATTATTTCCATATCTCAGGCTGTTTGTTATCACGGCAAAAGTACCACTTGCTACCTCGACAGTTTAACATCTCGAGCTTGCTGAGAATGCCTATACTCTCCGCTTTCCCTGGACCACATTACCACATGTAGGCACCACTGCATCATCCTTTGCAGTGGTTCATCTATTAGAGCTTTGAACTCAGTAACCTCCGCGGTGGGATCTTGATCTCTGCGACTCTTGTCAAGAACGATATGGACAGAGATGATAGTATGGGTATCTGGTGGCACAGGGCCGTGCGGTAGATTTTCTCAGTGTGATGCGAGTCTTGGAAATACCGCCCCTAATTTTCTTCTTGTTCTTTTCGAAATGCCGCGCCTTAAAGATTTTTAATTATTGAATGGTTCAAATTGTATTTTGATTTCGCCACTTATGCCTCCCCCATTACGGTGCCGCCTCTCTGTATCATAGCACGGCAGGGCCCTATGCTGGCACTGGTACCCATTATCTTCCATCAGCAATGTCAGTGTATCTGTATAATGGCCGGATGACTTCTTCAGGACGTCCTTTCCATGATCTGTCCCACTTCAGTCGATTTCGTTCAGGTGTTGACAGGATAGTGTGGAGTGGATATCTTGTTTTAGCTTGCCCTTTGAGGTTATCACATGCCCTGGTCAGTTTTATTCTGATAGGATATACAGCTAGACAGACAGACAGATGCACGGAAGAAAGGGGGAAAGAAACACAGACAGACTGGTTGATATACAGACATAGCGAAAGATGGACAAACAGCGAGGCAGAGACAGATAGGAAGACAGGCAGCAGTCAGACAGACAGTAAGATAGACAAACAGTAAGACAGGCAGACAGTAAGACAGGCAGACAGTAAGACAGACAGACAGTAAGACAGGCAGACAGTAAGACAGACAGACAGACAGTAAGACAGGCAGACAGTAAGACAGGCAGCAGCCAGACCGACAGTAAGACAGGCAGCAGCCAGACAGAAAATAAGACAGGCAGATAGTAAGACAGGCAGACAGTAAGACAGGCAGACAGTAAGACAGGCAGACAGTAAGACAGACAGACAGTAAGACAGCAGACAGTAAGACAGGCAGACAGTAAGACAGACAGTAAGACAGGCAGACAGTAAGACAGACAGACAGACAGTAAGACAGACAGACAGTAAGACAGGCAAACAGTAAGACAGACAGACCGTAAGACAGAGAGACAGTAAGACAGACAGTAAGACAGACAGATAGTAAGACAGGCAGACAGTAAGACAGACAGATAGTAAGACAGACAGACAGTAAGACAGGCAGACAGAAAGATCTATATATTTTAAAGACCAATCAGCAATCTATGGATGATATAATCAATATCCTACAGGTCACCTTCCCTTCCGACGACATTTCCGGGTACTCAGTCCAGACTGGGATAACACGGCAGCACAGGTCAAGTTTTACAATCGGCCTCGGTGCTTGCTTGAACCGATGACCGCCGTCCGAAGCTTGGTGTTTAGCAAGCTGTTATATTTATTTACCTAGGGACAGTGAACGCAGTTTCAAACACCCGAATTCCAGGTTGGAAATCAGCTGCAGGTGATTAGCAAGGAGGAAGTCTTGCTTCTATTTTCACAAGAGTATGAGTGTCGGTCGTTCAGAAAGCAATGCCAAACTATTCAAAGTAACATTACCTTTAAAAATCGCAAAGGAACTAGAATCGACGTGCAACTAACTATTGCCGTTTTCGAAAATAGTAATGTTTTTGTTTGTTTAATCTAGCCCTAGTTTGCTACGATTGAATGAAACATTGGTAATTGTGATGACACTCAGACCGTTAAATTACATGGAGTTCTTCGTGGCGAAGATGTTACGGACGCGATTCGTAATCCCGTATACCCGAGTTCGAAACACAGCGGTGCTGGCCTTTTTCGAAAAAAAAGTATAGGTGCCGGTCGTTCAGAAAGCAATGCCAAACTATTGAACGTAAAACTTGCCCAGGAATCACGAATAGCCAAAAAGCCGGGGTTGACTGCTACGTCCTGTGAAGGACATGCAACTAAATAAAATAATACATTTGGATACACAGCTTCTGTTTCACTCGTTCAGACCCAGTCAACGCATAGTGTGAGATGGACTCCTCCTCTCTATACATCACATCCATCGCGTATTGTGTTCCTTTACTTTTTACATTTGGTTAGAAATTACTAAAGAAATCTGGCTTCATCGGCGGCGACTCATCATCATCGTGTAGCAGGATTTGTGCAGAACCTCACTCTTGTCACAGCCCGCCAGATAGGTTCTCGATTCCTTGCTAGTTCCCTTGCCTCATCCATCGTCACGCTCAAGGTGTTTACAATATCTCGTGTCCATCTTCGTGCTGGTCGAACCCATGCCTCTTTATCCAGAAACATGCCTTTTATGGTAGTTCCCTGTCAAACCACTGGGGCGTTCAATTTGGCCAAAGAATTTCATTTTCCGAGACATAACGCTGTCTATGGACAGGTTTCTTCGTTGTTCATATTTTGTAGAATCTCCATATTTTTATTCTTCTTGATATTTTAAGACCTGTTGTGTTACATTTAAGTTCAAAAGCTCAAATGTTCTTCTAACAAACTAAAATTTAAAAAAATGATTTGAAAGCAAAGAGGACCGACTTTATTGCATTAGGTTTTATCTCATATGGTTCTGTCTCTTTCCGCTTGGTGTCCTGTCGAAAGGGTGGCACAAAGCACGAACTCCGTACTTCAAGCGATGACCTCCGACGCTACGACGTAGCCCGGAATCGAACCCACAACCTTCGAAGCTCGAGGCAGGCGGCGAAATAACTTCTTCATGTAGACACCATTTTCTTCTTTCGTGATGTCGAAGTGGTCTATGAGTCACATCAGTTTGTTGCCACTGGAAACACGCCTATTGTCGAATAATACTTTAATTTATTTGATGGTATTCTGTAACAGACTTAATCATGTTTAATCTCTGCATTGTTGTGACCAGCGGCCACTAGCGCTTCCTATTTAAAAATACAGGCCTCGTAGCAGGTATCAGGTATGGGTATATGAGTTGAGTTGAGTGAAACACCCACATCACGGCACTCCGGACACTCCCATACGTGCTCCGTCCTCATCTTCAATAGCCATCGAAGGAGGGGGATAGAGAGGGTTATAGAGATATCACTAACTACCAAACATTGCACACAATGGCCACCTAATGAATCCTGAAAGTTCCGTGTGCTCTCAATACACCTGTCTAGTTTCACACCTGGCCCAGGTGGGCGGCGGTCACATCCTCCAAGTTACTTATGAGTTTGTACTTGAGGCCGTTATGTTTGCTTTCTATTCTTGTATCTCTGAAACTCAAGACGGACCCGGAAGGTTGGGGAATGGCATGTCTATGAGGTAATATAGGATCGTCTAGAGGCCAGCGCGGCCGAGTGGTTTATAGCGGTTAAGCTTCCTGTTCGCTGACGGCGGTTTAGTGGGTTCGATTCACACAGGGCAGTGGGACTTTAGCGTTGACTTCTCGTTCAGAAAACAATGGCAAGCTACAGATCGTACAATTCGACACAGATCGAAGAATAATAGTTGAACTGCGGCAAAGCTGTGGAAATGTAAACAATATAAAATAACTGCAAAATAATGCAGCTTTACATAATAGAATTACGGAAAGCACAAGACGTTGCGGCGACTAGCCGTCATCAGCAAACGAATACATACACACAGCAAAACATACAATCCCGGAGAAGACACTGCTACAGTGACTGCATTAAGGCATAAGAACGGGATGAGAAGAATGAAAAGGTTAAAAATATTATGGCAATTAAGAGAAAATGAAATAAAAATTTTTAAAAATAGTGTTCTACTTAGCTCAGAATCCCAGACTGTCATATCCCATTCTTATGCCTTAATGTAGTAACTGAGGCGTCTTCCATGTGATTATATTTTGGGTTTTGTGTATGTATTCGTTTGCTGATGAAGGCTAATCGCCGCAACGTCATGTGTTTTCCGTAATTGTGCTCTGTAAAGCTGCCCGGGTTCGAAACACGGCGGCGCTGGTTTTTTCGAAAAAGGTATAGGGGCCGGTCGTTCAGAAAGCAATAGCAAACTACAGAACGTAACACTTGCCTAGTACATCAACAGCGGCTGAAATTGCTGGTGTTGACTGCAACTGTAAGGGATACGCAAAATTTAAAAAAAAAAAAAGCTGCATTACTTCGTTTAATAATTGCAAAAAAAAAAAAACCAACTAGGGTTGTTGACAACGTCCTGCAAAGGTAATGCACCCCCCCCCCCCCCTCCCCGACAAAAAAAATAGAATGGCCTGGAGCCAGTTTATTAAGGGAAACCTAGAAGGGAAACAAAGAATAGCAACCTCTGCGCCACCTGAGCATGCCGTAAGAGGCGAGCAAGGAGGGTTGGACTGAGATTGGCTATCTCACAGGGTAAGAATTAAAGCCAGCCAACATCCAATCAACAATGAAGTGGCCTACAGAATGTTTGGCCTGGGTGGTTATGGGCCTATACACCGATAGGAAAATTAAGGGCCAGAGAAAAAAAAGGAGGAAGTAGCATTAGGTACTACTGGGGTTACAGATAAAAGAAATTTTAATCTGGGAACAAGAGATGGATGCAATAAACAAGAATACCAGAGACAATAAGAGGGAAAAGGAGGTTGTGTTAAGTGCATTTTCTGTGAAATTTTTGAGTGTGTAAATTATTATTGCATCATTTATATTTCTTCTTCTTCGTCTTGTTGTTGTTGTTGTTGTTGTTGTTGTTGTTCTTCTTCTTCTTCTTCTTCTTCTTCTTCTTCTTCTTCTTCTTCTTCGTCTCGTCGTCGTCGTCTTCTTCTTCTTTATCTACCTCTTCTTCTTCGCCTCCTTCTCGTCGTCGCCCGTCCTCCTCGCCCTACTCCTCCTTCTTCTTCTACTTCTTAATCCGTTTTTCTTCGTTTCCTCCTCTTCCTCTTCTTCATTTCCTTCTTCTCGCCCTCCTCCCCCTTCTTCAACTCATACTTCTTTTCTTCTTCTCCTCTTCCTTCTACCTCTTCTTCCTCTCCTTCACCTCCTCTTTCTTCTTCAACGTTCTGCAGTTTCCTTTAAAGGTCGAGTGTCTGCCGACTCCCAGCTCAATCAGCCTCGCAGGTGTGGGGGATTTTTCTTTCGCTACACTCTCCACTCTATCTCAGAGAGCCTCCAACACTTCAATCTCGTCACCATCTAGCCCGCCGCACAAAGGTGCGGCAGCAGCCAGCGTATCAGCCCGTTCATTTCACTTCACGTCTACATGTCCCGAGCAAACATTACATGTTCAGACATAAACATGTTCAAATCAACCAAACTACACATCATCATCATCATCATCATCATCATCATCATCCAGTGCCTTGCCTGTTGGGGTGGGCGATCAAGCCTCTCCAAAAAATTACTATCTCTGACGTCATGGATCACTTCGTGTGTTGACTCCCACCGGGACATTACGCAAGATGTCAAGAATCTTTTCACCCTGTCTTCCTCAATCTCTTTCCGCAAACCTTTACGGTTGTCACAACAATGTTACACGTTTTCCCTTCTCATAACGTGGCAAAAAAAAAAAAAAAACGTTAACTGCTTCTTTCTGATTTTTGTGACGAATGGTCTTTGCGACTAAGCATCCATTAAAACGTCCTGATTGCTCATTTTGACTGTCAAATTAATTCTCAGCATTCTTCGATAAAACCACATATAAAATTCAACATAAATAAGTTTAAACAAGAAACACAGTCAATGAAGAAGTAACTCAGGTGTTTCCTCAAGGTATTTAATTTTCAAAGTAAACACATTTAAAATTTAAAAGAAATCTCTCTTGAAGAAAACGGATTTCTACAAAATAAACATATTTACATAAACACATTTTCATGATCAATAATTATTGTGTAAATCTCACCATAATTTATTGCGTAAATCTCATCATAAATTATTGTGTAAATACCAATATTCTCTCATCGGGTTTCAATAAAATACAACCATTATAACATTAAGCATTCAAATTGATCACTTGAATGTGCAAAAGCAAGAGTGGTTGAAACATTTATGTCGCATAGGAGCTCGGTGGCACAGGGTTTGTGTACTTGCTTACTAAGACACTGGTCTGGATTCAAGCTGTCAGGGCTATTATTATTATTATTATTATTATTATTATTATTATTATTATTATTATTACAAATGAGCTTCAATGAAAACCTTAATTCTTTTGTTTGTTTGTTAATATATTCTGAATAAGTAAAGACCAAATACATCATTTATCGACAGTGGTCAATGCAAATCCTCCATCGCCGATAAAGTGCTTGGATTCTTGTAGAAAACAATTCTCTTGGTCACTACTCGGTGTGTCTGACCCGGTGGCAAACAAGTCTGTCACAGAAGTCAGGCCGCTTTGAAACTTCTACTCCATTCATACACTTGCTGGACTGACAGGTATGCATCACCATAGTGGACCTTCATTAGCCGAAGAATTTCTATAGGTGTCAACTCTTTACTGATCAAAAACGGACAGTAGAACTCTGCTTTCTTTGGTGCATGTCAAAAGTGGGAAGCCATATTTAAACTGTACCTATGACGTCACAATATTCGTCTGCATTGTGATGTCACGTGCTTAATACTCTTGATATCCTTAACAACAATATTTACCGTTTACAATGGCATGGTTATTGTGATTAATTTATACCACACTTTTAAAGTTTTCAGTTGAAGCCCCTCGTATTACTGTGATTATTATTATAACGGCTCGGGTGGGACCAGATTATTCATATGAACATCAGATAATTTACAAAATATTGGTGGAATTGTCCGGAAAGAAAAGCGACGCGAAACGTAACTGGTCACCTCACCTCATTATGTGGCGACTTGGCATATGTGGAAGTTTAACTCTTCATAAAACAGCGGCAGTATACCTTACCGCACATGTCGTGAATATGACAAAAGTTGTCGAAACGAACCTCACAATCCGCTACTTCTTTGAGATTGTGCAGAACGTCGCTTCCACCCTAGCTGTTGGCAAGACGCTCCAAGACGCTCTATCCTTTTTCGGCTGCACTGCTTCGTGCATTTTCACTCTAAGAGAGCTTTAAGACATCGTGGCGAAATATTTACTCCGCCTGCCTCGTGCTCCGAAGGTTGTTGGTACGATTCCTATTTACGAGTGAAGTTTTCTCAGAGACACCTGGGATAAGTTGCATATCCTTTACAGGACGTGGCATTAACCCCTGTATGTTTCGGCTGTTTGTGCTTCCTTGACTGTCACGAATTGGCAGCCTTTACTTCCCAGAACAATTTTCGGTTCACTTTTGATAGGCCATGTAGAGAAGCAACAGACGAACAAAACTGTTTTCTCTATATTCAAGGCTATACCGTCTTGACGTAAGCTTGCAAAACCTGCAAGTAAACAAACCACCAAGGAATGGCTTTCTAGTTGGGAAGTTAATTTGACACCAGTCCCTGTCACCCCCAGAGGTTATCAATCCAGCCAGACTGGAGGGCAGACTCAGGGGACTGAATGGTAATTAAAACCAACTAGCCATGACGTAAGCTTGCAGATGGCAAGTAAAATGGCAACTAGATAATTAGTATACACCTTGGGAAACTGCTGACCCAGACATGCTGAATCAACAATGAACTGGGCCAGTGAGTGAAATAAAACCACCCAGGCGTGAACAACATTGACACAGGGAGAGATAATAGCCCCAGGGCGGGAAACAAGCCCCGTCTACTCGGACTGGCAGACCCAGGTAGGTGTGAAATCACTGATAAGACTGTGAAACTGATCTGGGTCTGGCAACGCAAAACCATCCAGGTGTGACACTATGGTGAAGGCTAGTGTGCATGCAGAAAGAATTTTATGACAGGACAGACTTGGAGTTAATTGCAATTACTGTCAGGAGGAGATAAGAAGAATTTATGACGGGACTGCCAAAGAGATAATAGTGTCTCAGACACTGTCTGCTGGACTCAGCTTAAATAAGGGTCCCTAGCCTGTTTTAGGTTAGATTAAGTTTGACTTCAGAACAGGTGAGACAACCAGCTCGTTTTGTATGATTCTTAGGTTGCTAGATTTAACTAGGAGAATTAATTCTGAGTAACTAGTCGAGTTTTAAATGGATGTAATGACTCTGTCTATATCTGACCTAGGTTACTTCCAGAATTATCATTGCTTCAGGTTACTTGAGTATTCTTTCTAAGTTCTGTGTTCAATATCATATTGCTTTAAAGAGTTATTCTTCTGAGAAGTAGAGCCTTATGTGAAACAGATCTTGTCTGGGTATACTTTTAGGTGTCTTGGTAGATGCTTGTCATTTCTTTGTACACTATCCTAGTTGCTTTTTGGTGTGTGCATTTGTTGTACAGAATATAAGTCAACTGACTATTTATTTAATTCTTACAACAGCAGTAACTAAGTGGTAACTTCAATTAGACGTTGTATATCTCATTTTGTAGCTATACAATATTAGTACTCAATAATGCCTAATGCTATTATGTTGAATATCATTAGATGTCCATCTTGAAGTAATATAATGGTTACGGATATGTTGGATGTATGTATGGGTAATTTCATAAACTAACTAGTGCATTATGCTATGATGTTAAAGTATCATAATATGTCTAGTTTAATCAATATGTTTATGTGTATTGGATGTTTGATATATTGATTTGTCATATGCAAACCTACCAATATGAAGTGTTATGCTATTGTCTGCGCATTGGCACATTGGCCAACGATTGTGTTGGAAGCAGAGGTGTAATGGTACAGACATTACCCACAACTGGTATAGGATATATGGTGCTAAACTTTCTCAGTGTATTGTGGGCGTGCGTCCACGGTAATGCATGGAAACCTGGCACAGCTAATGGTCACGGCTTGCAAGCCCGGATGATCAGGCATTGTTATAATACCCTTACCGACCCTGTGAGCTGCTAAACTAACTTTGGACGGAGCGGCTGTATGACACACAATTTCTGTATTAGCGACATGGACATGGGGCGGCAGAAATGTAATCATTACAGGCGTGTGAGACAATTGAAAAGCCCGTCCCAGACTAAGGACAGTAGGGAGAAGGAGGGTGAACGCAGTCGAGCTGAAAGATAAACTTGGCCAGACTGGTCATTGTATATGTTTGTGTTATATGTTTTAATTAGGATTGCGCTGATGTAGAACTGATATAACACATTCTTGACTTTCTTTCAAGCTCTCACAAGGAGCCCTATGTTATAGATCTCAAGACTAGAGACTACTGACTAGGAGTGTCAGGACTGACAGGATCTCAGAATACCGGCAAGCTGTTTTCTTTCTCTTTTGTGTGTGTCTACTGGAGAGTGGGGATCTGGACCACAGATCCAGCTAGATCGAGTAACAAGTAAAGTTACGTAATGTTTGTCATCAATATCAATATGTATATGATTTCATCATCCTCACATTGACAATCATCCTATGTCTATTGTTATGATTAGCAAATAAATGTTGTAGTATTGTAACTCATAGTTCTGTCATTATATTTTAATTCCAATTGTGCATACGTGTTGTGTGTGTACATTGGTGGGGGTTCACTTACACACCAAGGAAGGGAGCAGTCAGGGAGAAAAACCTGTACTGGAATAGTTGTCTTTACACTTTAATTCAGACGTAAAAATCTATTCTAGCTAACCTTCTTCTTCCCATCCTTGGCGAATATTCAGCACAGTTCATTTTAATTTTATAACGAGCCACTTGGAGCTGTACGTTGGATATTCATGGGCCTAATCTATAGTTCAGCCATATAGATTTTGTCCCTAGTCAGTTTCTGACTATTAGGGGTTGCTCGCCAGTGAAAAATACTTTCATCTAGCCGGTGGGGCACCCCGAATCTGACAGGATTGGGCTTCTCGTCTGGAATTTGAATTCGTACTTCTCGCTTTCAATAGACTCCGGTACTAGACCCTAGACATACGATTTTAAAAGTTAACTCTTGTAATCTTCAGTCATCAAAATAGACTATCATCAGATGTAGCTAATTTTAGTTGAGGAAGTTACAGAGTATAGATATAACTTTTCAAAAGTGTATAACAGATAAGAACTTATGAGAACTACCTCATCTATCATTTATTGATAAGTATTTTAATTCTTATCATTTAGTGTATCTTTCATCATTTAATGATAACTGATCACTTTAATCATATTTACATTGATGTGTTTGATGATTTAACTGCTTGACTGATTTGCAATTTTATGCTAATATATGCCATGTTCATTTTGACATGTATGCAGTGCATTTTAATGTTTATTTAGGTAAATATTACTGTTGATTACTGTGTAGTATATCTCTCACACTTACTTCACTGCTATCGCCAGGTACTATTTGAATATTATTTTCAGTTGTCTTTCACTGCTGAAGCTAAACTCTACACATTGGTTTAGGTTCTGCTGTCATTGGTTCATTCTTGTCTTTCTAGCTTAGATCTGATTTTTGATATAAACATAGGGGCTTACCTAAATATAGTCATTAGCAATTATGTTCTTGCTTCACCGGAATCTTGAAGAGGATCTGAAGGCGCGCGCAGATTTCTCAGAGACCGCGAGAGGGTGGGGCATAAGAGAAGGCTTACAGGGAGAGCAACTAGAAACATATATCATAGCTGAGTTAGAATGGTGGGACCAAGAAGAAGAAATTATGTTTAAAGAAAGTGATGAGTTCGTTGAAGCACAAGAGCGTAGCAAAACTGAAGGAGTAAAGATGGAGAAAACGCATATAGAAACAGTCAATGCGGAGAAGCTAACCTTTCTAGCGGAACATAAGGTAGGAGATACGGATGCTCACCCAACCAGGAAGGAAGGGACATCTTTGCCACCCACCGCAGAATCAGAGGTAGTGGACCGGGAACTACAGGTTCTCATTCGACCCAGTCCTAAACGGAAAAGAGGGAAGAAAAAACGTGCCAAGGGCACTTCAAACAGTCACAAACGTGATAACTGTTTGCACCACGGCAATAGTCGTTTAACAGTAGAGGACCTTCAGGAAAACCACTTGACTGCTACGAGAAATGAATCTCGAGAGAAAGAGGAACTGAAGACAACCTTTAATGAGGTCGCAGGCGGAGACCTAGCCGATTCTCACATTCCCTTCGGTTCACAGAATCACGAAGTGGAATTACATCTGACTGAAATAGGGAGGAAGGAAGAAACGGAATCCCAGGTGAATTTCATTACTGCAACGCGGGAAGAAGCACTAATTATCAGTTCAGATAATTTAACTGGTCCGCCAGTACAAGACTCCCAGGAATCTCATTTTACTTCAACGAGAGGTGAAACTCAAGAGGGAGATGACCTGAGGACATCTTTTAAGGAGGTCGGAGATCGAGAGGTAACCGACTTTATTATTCCCTTCAGCTCAGGAGAGGATGAAGTGGGATTAAATTTGACTGACAGTGGGATGAAGGATGATCCGGAACCCCTTGTGATCTTTGAGGCTGCAGCTCAGGACAAGACACTAGATCTCAGTTCAAATCATTTACCTATCGTGATGGATTGCTTAGACAGCCCACCACAGGATTTACCTCAACTGGACTTAGCCCATGAAAGCAGGACCAGAGAGGAACATCCAGACCAGGAAACATTTCCAGTTGTTATCTCAGAGTATACCAGTTCGGAGACTCAGGAAACACAGGGAATTGTCAGGAGCCAGAATATGGACTCTGATATTGTGCAGACAACATTGTCTGTAGTTGCTAAAGAAGAAAATTCTTTGCACAAGATGGAGGAAGAAACGCCTATCATCTCAGTAGCTGAAGTTATCAGGGAATTCCAGCAACAGGGACCTGAAGTAACAGAAGTCAAGAGTGGTTTGGAATCAACACTCTTAGGACTCAATCTACCCTTCAGTCAGGTCGATTTGATAGGAGTAGATCAGCTATTTGTGGACACTTTATTCAAAAGTAACTCCACTTTATCGCCTGGGAATAACTATGTTATTTCTCAAGGCTGGACAACTTGGCTCACTAAATTTCCAATTTCTAGCACGGTTTTCACACGAAACTCTAATGCAGAGAAACTCAGCCCGTTAACTGATTATCAGGGGAAGAAACCGCGACACCGAGGAGGGAAGATTGTTACGCCCAACTTTGAAGGAGGAAAGCGCCAGTTGAATTTACATCATGGGACCATGATGTGTAACATTATTCCTTTTAAAAGGAAGATATTGATGAATCTGTTAAGGATCTTTAAAGGATGGAGGAAAATCACGGAGACAAGCTTTGCTGTGGCCAGCTTATGCAAGACCTCACTACGGGTACATCCTCGGCTGAAAGGAGTAAATCACGTGAGTGAATGGTGTAAAACAATTGCTGTCCAGAGGCGTAGAAGAATCCCGTGGATTGTGATCTTTCCCGGAGGGGTAAAATTACAACCTCCTGACAATTACCGGATTTTACCAAGCTATTGCATGGAATCCCGGCCGAAAACCAGGTACAAGGATCTATCCAGAGTATCTTTGGGTTATGGAAATGGGACGTCTTTATGCAAGACAACCCACTGCCACAAGGAATATTGGAAACCTTCAGGCAGATACAGAACGGAGAGTGCTTAGGCATTATTCTGGGAGGTACGGCGTGCTTTGACAAAAGATTTCTGGTAGAAACTTTTTTTTTAAGGGGAAAGCTCTGTCACGAATTGGCAGCCTTTACTTCCCAGAACAATTTTCGGTTCACTTTTGATAGGCCATGTAGAGAAGCAACAGACGAACAAAACTGTTTTCTCTATATTCAAGGCTATACCGTCTTGACGTAAGCTTGCAAAACCTGCAAGTAAACAAACCACCAAGGAATGGCTTTCTAGTTGGGAAGTTAATTTGACACCAGTCCCTGTCACCCCCAGAGGTTATCAATCCAGCCAGACTGGAGGGCAGACTCAGGGGACTGAATGGTAATTAAAACCAACTAGCCATGACGTAAGCTTGCAGATGGCAAGTAAAATGGCAACTAGATAATTAGTATACACCTTGGGAAACTGCTGACCCAGACATGCTGAATCAACAATGAACTGGGCCAGTGAGTGAAATAAAACCACCCAGGCGTGAACAACATTGACACAGGGAGAGATAATAGCCCCAGGGCGGGAAACAAGCCCCGTCTACTCGGACTGGCAGACCCAGGTAGGTGTGAAATCACTGATAAGACTGTGAAACTGATCTGGGTCTGGCAACGCAAAACCATCCAGGTGTGACACTATGGTGAAGGCTAGTGTGCATGCAGAAAGAATTTTATGACAGGACAGACTTGGAGTTAATTGCAATTACTGTCAGGAGGAGATAAGAAGAATTTATGACGGGACTGCCAAAGAGATAATAGTGTCTCAGACACTGTCTGCTGGACTCAGCTTAAATAAGGGTCCCTAGCCTGTTTTAGGTTAGATTAAGTTTGACTTCAGAACAGGTGAGACAACCAGCTCGTTTTGTATGATTCTTAGGTTGCTAGATTTAACTAGGAGAATTAATTCTGAGTAACTAGTCGAGTTTTAAATGGATGTAATGACTCTGTCTATATCTGACCTAGGTTACTTCCAGAATTATCATTGCTTCAGGTTACTTGAGTATTCTTTCTAAGTTCTGTGTTCAATATCATATTGCTTTAAAGAGTTATTCTTCTGAGAAGTAGAGCCTTATGTGAAACAGATCTTGTCTGGGTATACTTTTAGGTGTCTTGGTAGATGCTTGTCATTTCTTTGTACACTATCCTAGTTGCTTTTTGGTGTGTGCATTTGTTGTACAGAATATAAGTCAACTGACTATTTATTTAATTCTTACAACAGCAGTAACTAAGTGGTAACTTCAATTAGACGTTGTATATCTCATTTTGTAGCTATACAATATTAGTACTCAATAATGCCTAATGCTATTATGTTGAATATCATTAGATGTCCATCTTGAAGTAATATAATGGTTACGGATATGTTGGATGTATGTATGGGTAATTTCATAAACTAACTAGTGCATTATGCTATGATGTTAAAGTATCATAATATGTCTAGTTTAATCAATATGTTTATGTGTATTAGATGTTTGATATATTGATTTGTCATATGCAAACCTACCAATATGAAGTGTTATGCTATTGTCTGCGCATTGGCACATTGGCCAACGATTGTGTTGGAAGCAGAGGTGTAATGGTACAGACATTACCCACAACTGGTATAGGATATATGGTGCTAAACTTTCTCAGTGTATTGTGGGCGTGCGTCCACGGTAATGCATGGAAACCTGGCACAGCTAATGGTCACGGCTTGCAAGCCCGGATGATCAGGCATTGTTATAATACCCTTACCGACCCTGTGAGCTGCTAAACTAACATTTGGACGGAGCGGCTGTACGACACAGAATTTCTGTATTAGCGACATGGACATGGGGCGGCAGAAATGTAATCATTACAGGCGTGTGAGACAATTGAAAAGCCCGTCCCAGACTAAAGACAGTAGGGAGAAGGAGGATGGTGAACGCAGTCGAGCTGAAAGATAAACTTGGCCAGACTGGTCATTGTATATGTTTGTGTTATATGTTTTAATTAGGATTGCGCTGATGTAGAACTGATATAACACATTCTTGACTTTCTTTCAAGCTCTCACAAGGAGCCCTATGTTATAGATCTCAAGACTAGAGACTACTGACTAGGAGTGTCAGGACTGACAGGATCTCAGAATACCGGCAAGCTGTTTCTTTCTCTTTTGTGTGTGTCTACTGGAGAGTGGGGATCTGGACCACAGATCCAGCTAGATCGAGTAACAAGTAAAGTTACGTAATGTTTGTCATCAATATCAATATGTATATGATTTCATCATCCTCACATTGACAATCATCCTATGTCTATTGTTATGATTAGCAAATAAATGTTGTAGTATTGTAACTCATAGTTCTGTCATTATATTTTAATTCCAATTGTGCATACGTGTTGTGTGTGTACATTGGTGGGGGTTCACTTACACACCAAGGAAGGGAGCAGTCAGGGAGAAAAACCTGTACTGGAATAGTTGTCTTTACACTTTAATTCAGACGTAAAAATCTATTCTAGCTAACCTTCTTCTTCCCATCCTTGGCGAATATTCAGCACAGTTCATTTTAATTTTATAACGAGCCACTTGGAGCTGTACGTTGGATATTCATGGGCCTAATCTATAGTTCAGCCATATAGATTTTGTCCCTAGTCAGTTTCTGACTATTAGGGGTTGCTCGCCAGTGAAAAATACTTTCATCTAGCCGGTGGGGCACCCCGACTTCTGACATTGACAAATTTGCTTTCAGTAATTTGCCGTTGCTTTCTGAACGGTGTGATATCAACACACAATTGAATTCATGCAGGCCGGAGTGGCTAGAGTTAAAAGTGTCAGTCTCGTGCAAGAAAAGTGCCCTCCTGGGACCTACACCTTGGTAATATTCACAGGACATGGCTATCTCACTAGGACATGGTGATGCTCGCCATCCCACTTCCTCTGATGACTAGCTAGCTGGTCAAAAGGCCACCATTCTCGGACAACAGAAGTACAAGTAACCTTAAAAAGTGAGTTCCTATCCTTTATAGGACATCACAGCCAACGCCAGCATGGTTCTGCTGTTTGTGATCTCTGGGCAAGCTTACTTTCAGTAGTTTGCCATGGACAAGTAACCGTCTCCACACCTTTATGAGTATCCGGTATGCGGTACTAGTTGCATATCTGTACACATCAATCGACACTCGATGATTGGTGTGGTCAATATCACGTCAATCGCCTTTACTGCCCAGAACATTTCCTGATGTCCAGTTTAGACTGGGTCGACTTGACAACCCGGGTCAGATTTAGATAATTCACTAGCCACTGGCCGGTCTCCCTGGCCTAGAGGTTAGCGACTTTCTCCGTAATCCAGTATACTCTCGAGAGTAACGTGACAACGGCGAGAATGGGTACCTCTTCTAACCGCGTCGGTAACTTACGGGGTATGTGAGCCGGTCGCTCAGAAAGCAATGTCAAACTACTGAGCGTAATCTTGCCAAGAAATCAACAATCAGCTGAAGGATGCTGATGTTGACAGCGATGTCCTGTAAAGGATATGCAAACATTTGTTACTAGCCACTGGGCCACCGCAGCTCCCTCTAGAACAGGACAACAAATATAAGGCACTAATGTGTACTGTGGGTACGTTAAAAAATGCCTTGATAGCTGAATGGCACTGTTGGCGAATGACACTGTTGGCGGATGGCACTGTTGGCAATTGGCCACTGTAGCTAAACATGAAATAACAAGCAACTACAGTACATTTACTGGCGGCAGTCATCTTATCGCGCTGGCCAGGAATTTCATTCAAAAGTGACCCCTGTATATATTCATAGATGTTTGTGGGTTGGAGTTTCATTTATAAGTGATCCCTGTATTCATAGATGTTTGTGGGTTGGGGTTTCATTTATAAGTGATCCCTGTATTCATAGATGTTTGTGGGTTGGGGTTTCATTTATAAGTGATCCCTGTATTCATAGATGTTTGTGGGTTGGGGTTTCATTTATAAGTGATCCCTGTATTCATAGATGTTTGTGGGTTTGAGTTTCATTTATAAGTGATCCCTGCATTCATAAATGTTTGTGGGTTTGAGTTTCATTCAAAAGTGACCCCTGTACTTGTATATTCATAGATGTTTGTTGGTTGAATGTGACTGTGGGTATCAGAGATGTCTTAAATTGGAATGTCATTATCTTAAGTGATATTGTGACACCCAAACTGCTTGAAACTGGAATGTGACAATTTGATATAATAGTTAACGAAATGTGGAATGTGATCATTTTATATCATAGATAATTGAAGCAGGAATGTGACAGTACAATATGATAGATAATTAAAACTGGAAAGTGATAATTTGATGTCATAAATAATTAAATTAGGAATGTGATGGTTCAATGTCATAGATAATTAACACTGGAAAGTGATAACTTGATATCATTAATGCTTAAAATCAATGGGTGTCCAATTTGAAATTAGAGATACACGAAACATTATTGTGATAATAATCGTTTCATTCATATTTAAAAATATGGAATACGACAATACTATATCACAACCGTCAATAAATGGAATATGACAATTTAGATTTCCAAGACATTAACGCCTGGAATGTGACAAGTCGATACTAACACTGAGGTTTAAAAACGTTGTATCGCTGTGTTTATATTCATGTCAGTTGAAAACTAAGCCTCAAATAAAAGCTACCCTTTGGTGGATACAGTCATAGGTGCGTGAAGTCTTAAGCCTTCACATATACTAGATTTTAGCGTAATAAGGTAGGGTGACTAGATGCATTCCTCGTCGCCTTTTCTTCTTAAGCAAATGATAATAACATTTAAAAAAATGGAGAAAAGTTATTCCAACATGCATTTGTCCAGGTTATGTCCACTCTAAAGCCTTGATAGTCAAATAAAGTAAGAAAGAGACTCCCTTACACGCATTAAAATCCGTTGGGTATATGGTGCTAAATCCGTATTTTTATAGACCAATCGGCGAGACTTAATGGGTGATGTGGTCGGTATAAAGCCGGTGGCTTTTATTTTCCAAGACATTTCTTGGTAACAATTAAAATCCGTAATGGTACGGAATAATTCAGTCGCTGCTTGAGAAGAGAAACCTTTGAGAGGCATATTTTACAAAACCAAATAAAACCAATGTAGTATATTTTTCTGTGGACGTTTTTAAATTTCTTAGTGAACCTTGGAATGTCAATGAACAAATTAAGGAGAGCTCAGAAGAACGACGATGTTATTCCTGAGACGAATGTTGCGAATACATTTGACTGCCCAAGCAACTAACAACGATTGCCTGGAGGAGGCTAAGGACAGAAGAACATTAAATACAACCATAATAAAAAGAGAATCAAAGTTCTTTCGTCGTGTGATGAGAAGAGAGGTGCTGGAAAACATCATGACGACTGGAAAGATCAGTGGGGAAAGAGGCAGACTAAAGAGAAATGATGATGGATGGACTGAGACGGTGGCGCGGAGCAGAGTTGATCATGCACACCAAGCACAGAGATATGTTGAAAGACACGAACGCTTTTACCAGTTTGCAAGGAACATGATGATGATGATGATGATGATGATGATGATGATGATGATGATGATGATGATGATGATGATGATGATGATGAGATGATGATGATGATGATGATGATGATGATGATGATGATGATGATGATGATGATGATGATGATGATGATGATGTTTTTCTACCGGGGGAAATTAGCAACCAATTGAAAGCACAAAAAGAAGATCTTATTAATTTGATAACGTTTAGAAACATATAGGTCAAATGTATAAATATTGGGGTGACAATCCAGCTGAATAAACTAATACAGGTAAAAGAAACAAGTACATTACACTCCAATGAAAACAAAAAAGAAAAACAATCGAAAACAATTTCTGGAGAGCCGTGTAGATTACTGAAATTACAGGAGAAATACATTGACAGGTATTGGTTGATACTCATATAAGTAGAATAAGTAAGTAGAGATTTAAGGACACAATAGACAACGTAAAAATGTACAGGTTATGCAACTGACACACCGGAATTCCAACCTACCACCAGTAAATGTCTTCTGATTTCTAGTTCGTTCATGTGCTTATATAAGTGGCAATCAATGTATGTAAAAGCAGTGACGAAACTGGTCAGTGGCAACAGCCACTATCTCTACACACAGATCCTGTCTACCTTCGCCAACATAAGACCATGACTCATAAAAACCAGAAGTCTTCGTGGCGCCTACCTGGCGCTCTGAAGGTTGTGGGTTTGATTCCGGGCTACGTCGTTTGGTTCAAGAGTGCAATTCTCTCGGAGACTCCTGGGGGTGGTCGCCGGAGCTACGGAGTTCGTGCTTTGTGCGGCGGTTTCATCAAGCAGCCATTCGGAAAAAACCCGTTGCCATATGGGATAAAACCTGGTACAATGAAGTTGACCCTATTGCCTTTTAACACTGTTTGGAGGCCAGACAAGGGAGGGTAAACTGATGCTCCACCTGACCCAAGGTCGTCCCATGGACTTGCGGCAGGAATAAGATGCCATACTTCTCCAGTTTTAATACTTGCGAAACATAACAATAATAATTTAACATTAAAATAATATCAGAATGTCAGCATGGCCGAATAAAATAGAGCGATCACACTTAAACTTCCGGTGTACTGGTGACGATATAGCGATTTCAACTCCTACACCGGTCAGCTGGACTATATTGGTGACTTCTGGTCCTTTACGAGAGTCGGAGTGGGTTGACCAGCACGTGTATGGACGACGCTTGAGTTCAAACAAACAAAAATCACCAAACCCGACACCCCACATTGTGCCAACGGCTTTGGGTGGAGGAGCGCAATTGGGAGGATACAAGCCATACACTAATGTAACCTAACATTGAAAGTAAACTTGACTTGTAAATCACAAATAAGTCAGTTGAATATCCTTTACAGGATGTCGCAGTCAACCCCAGCATTATTTGACTGTTTGTGACTTCTTGGCAAGTTTATGTTCAGTAATGAATCACATCTGATGGCAAATTAGATAGAGAGATATAGGCAAGAGCTAAACAAGCCAATAATGTTACATATCAAATTGCACCCATCCTGAAACATCCAGCTATCCCCGTGGAAACTAAGAACAACATTATAAATGCAATTTTTATACCATCTTTGTGCCATCAATGCCAGACATGGGCACTAACTAAAGAGCAAGAAAGAAAACTCACTACTTGTGCAATGAGATGCCTGAGTCAAGCAGCGAACAAATCAAGAAAGGACCAAGTTAGAAACGAGGAGATCTATAAAACAGCTGGAGCAACACCAATTGTTAAATTCATTGATAGACAAATACTTAGCTGATTCGCCCGCCTAGTGAGAATGAAAGCAGTGTCGCCAGCAGCAAGAGCATACACCATGGAAATTGAAACACCCAGAGGCAGGAGAATACCACGAAAAAAGATGGATCAACTGAGTCACCTTAAAAAAAACACACATCCTCTCAGCATACCAAGCGACCGATCTAGCCCTCCTAGTTCGTAAACCAATCATCGAATAAGCCTGCAACGCCCTTACGGCATAGAGTAGTGAAGGACACATTAGTTAGTTAGTCGTGGCTCCAATGGGTCACCCCATAATTGCTCCGTTGTTTTGCCAGCAGAAACCACATAAAATGCAACTCACTGTCCCATGTGAAAGTGGAACAGACAGCAGTCCTGGCAAAACTAACAGCACGAACACGAAAAAGGTTGCCGCTAGAATGCCAACACAACAGTCTACCACTAAAACTACAGTTCATCGTTGATGGAAGCAGCAATCAGAAAACTAACAGCTACACAAGCTTACTGAAAAGTTAAGGAAATAGAAAGAAGATATAAATCACACGCGCCAAGTATATTCTGGGGTTAATTGCCATTTGACATCAACTATCTTATGATAATGATTTGTTTCATATTGTTTACCACATTTCCAGATTTCGAAATTGGACCTACTGGCCGTACAATTAAAAACCATCTTACCTCTGATTATCAAGGTCAAGACTGCCAGCTTGTGAAGCTCCCATGACAGGGTCACAAGTCATAGCGTGTGGGGTACGGCGGCAAGTGGTTGACACAGGTGAGGTCATGACATCAAACCGTGACCTCCCATTTCCGGAGCAAACATGTTTATCATCCCGATGAGTTTAACTTCGCCGCGAAATTGCCGAAACTTCGAAATTCGGCGAAGACTGTTAACTCACAGGAAAGCAGTTACTTATGACAAGATTGCTTTAAGTGGCAAACATTCAAGTGGGAAAAGAAGCGATATGACACAAAGAAAGGTGCCCGAAACAGCCAAATAAATCAATATCACATTTGTTTTACCACGTTGTTCTCTTTGCAGATAAATGTACAGATTTTTTTTTCATGTCATCATCATCATCATCATCATCATCATCATCATCATCACATCATCATCATCATCATCATCATCAACAACAACAACAACAACATTAACAAATACCCCATCTTAATCGAAGTTCTGCTCAAATGTGTCTTCAATAGCCGCAATTCTGTTTCTTATTATTGTTTTGGAGGCACCTTATGAGCGCTATAGGACAAGGTGTTCATAGGACGAGGTGTTCATAGAACGAGGTGTTCATAGGACGAGGTGTTCATAGGACGAGGTGTTCATAGAACGAGGTGTTCATAGGACGAGGTGTTCATAGGACGAGGTGTTCATAGGACGAGGTGTTCATAGGACGAGGTGTTCATAGGGCGAGACGTTCATAGGACGAGGTGTTCATAGAACGAGGTGTTCATAGAACGAGGTGTTCATAGAACGAGGTGATCATAGGACGAGGTGTTCATAGAACGAGGTGTTCATAGAACGAGGTGTTCATAGGACGAGGTGTTCATAGAACGAGGTGTTCATAGAACGAGGTGTTCATAGAACGAGGTGTTCATAGAACGAGGTGTTCATAGGACGAGGTGTTCATAGTACTCGGTTTTCATAGGGCGAGACGTTCATAGGACGAGGTGTTCATAGAACGAGGTGTTCATAGAACGAGGTGTTCATAGAACGAGGTGTTCATAGGACGAGGTGTTCATAGAACGAGGTGTTCATAGAACGAGGTGTTCATAGAACGAGGTGTTCATAGGACGAGGTGTTCATAGAACGAGGTGTTCATAGGACGAGGTGTTCATAGGACGAGGTGTTCATAGGACGAGGTGTTCATAGGACGAGGTGTTCATAGGATGAGGTGTTCATAGGACGAGGTGTTCATAGGACGAGGTGTTCATAGGACGAGGTGTTCATAGAACGAGGTGTTCATAGAACGAGGTGTTCATAGGACGAGGTGTTCATAGAACGAGGTGTTCATAGGACGAGGTGTTCATAGGACGAGGTGTTCATAGGACGAGGTGTTCATAGGACGAGGTGTTCATAGGACGAGGTGTTCATAGGACGAGGTGTTCATAGAACGAGGTGTTCATAGGACGAGGTGTTCATAGGACGAGGTGTTCATAGGACGAGGTGTTCATAGGACGAGGTGTTCATAGTACTCGGTTTTCATAGGGCGAGACGTTCATAGGACGAGGTGTTCATAGTAGGAGGTGTTCATAGGACGAGGTGTTCAAAGAACGAAGTGTTCTTAGGACAAGGTGTTCCACTCTTGCGTTCGTCGTCCGTTACCAGAGGAAAAGACTGGCCACCCATATTTTATTTGTCTAGATGGCTTTGCGTCGAAGTACTTGTGTTCTTTCTGAGAGGCGATCTCATCATTTGGAAGCGTGGGGTTAAAATTCCGACATTGCCGTGTTTCAGTTTTCTTTTTTGTTTTAAAAATTACTTCGTGTGTCCTCTAATCTCTATTTATTTCCTCTACATTTATCAGTGTTGGTCAATACTCGTGAGCTACATTTATCCTGTGATTTCGATGGTCCTATGAGCAAGTAGTAATCTGTTTGGGTGTCTTCCTTGCAGTTCGGACATTGACAAAGATAGATATAGGCCCGATGGGTTTAGCAGCCAATGACATTTATGCGCATCTCTTGTCCATCTCTTGTCCATCTCTTGATGTTGTCAAGCACCGTTTAACATTATATTTCTCTTGTATGCTTTTTCTCTACTTTTCCATAAAGAAGACCCTTTAACAATTAGCTGGATTTCTTTAAATGGCCTACATACTTTCCTTAACAGTGTAATCTTGATCTCATTCAAGGAGTCGAGGCGGCGAACTAGCTAGCACCTGTGGCTGCCGACCCGATGATCATAAGTTCGAATCGCCATCGAGATGCTCATTCTATAAGGTGTATTTTTAATGACTGTGTAGTGTTTGAAAATATTGCCGGTCCAAGTTTTGTATTCACCCTCTGTAACGTTCACGCAACATAATGCGGGAAGGATTTATATATTTGACATTTACCCGGCTTCTAGGTCGACCCAACCTAAAATGGATACTAGAAACTGTCACATGAAGATACGCGAAATGAAACAAATAACGAAATGTCAAGAATATGTCAGTAAAGCGGCGATTGGCACTCCAGCGTCAATACCTTCTGTTAATGAAGTGGCGCTTGGTACTGAATCAGTTAAGAAGTTAAGGCTGATTGCGTGGTTGTGATCATACCCCACCCCCTCCCCAAACTAAGTGCTGATTGGTCTATACAAATATAAAGTCTAGCACCATATGGTCAACGTACTTTGAGACGTTTTAACGGGTCCTATTTCTTTAACAATTATATTTACAGCGCATATACGACCTTCAGATATCTATGCAAGTGGATAACACCAGATGGAAGATGCATCACTGAGATAAAGAGCAGAATAGGACAAGCAAAAACTGCATTTTATCAAATGAAGAACGTTTTGTGCAATAAGTCACTGTGCTTGAAAGTCAGGAAAAGAGTTCTTGCATGTTACATAGAACTAGTTTTAACATACGGCTGTGAGTCTTGGACAATTAGTACACATGCTTAAAAATCCCCGGAAGCCTTGGAGGTGTGATTTTATGGAAGAGTGCTGAAAATTAGTTAGACAGCCTAAAAGAGCAATCTTGAGGTTTTAAGGGAAGCTGAGTCGCAAAGACAACTTATCTCAAACATCAGAAAGAGACTACGTTATGAGAAGACACAAACTGGAACATGTTGTGACAACCGGACAGATTTGCGGAAAGAGAGATAGAGGAATATAGCGGGAGAAGATTCTTGACATCTTGTGTCATGGCACGGAAGGGAGTCAACGCCCGAACTGATGCATGATCGGAGATCGAATTTGTGGAGAGGCTTGATCACCCACGCCAGCCGGCAAGGCACTGAATGATGATGATATGTTCTTCGGCTGATTCGTGAAATATCCAACTGTCCACGCCGTATAGTGAGTGCTACGGGGAAATATGCATGATCTTTCTACTCCGACCTCCGTTGTTCAACATATGTCGTCAAAGATGTAAATATGTTCCTATTGTTGCTAACTTCAGAATAGTTTCACCTCTTATTTGCCGTACGCGTTCGACTATAAGTATGGTTAAACGCATTTAAAATAAAGACATTTTAAGCCAAACTGAATGTCAATCTGGCAGTTTAATCAGCTGGCTTTCAGTTCTGGAAGTTTAATAAGCTGGCTTTCAGTTTATTCCACTTTCTATCGCAGGTATTCCGCTGTGTGGTTCTTGTGTATTCAATGTATTACGACGAGCACTGACGAGATATGTTTTTTTTTTTTAAAAACATATTTTAAATGCCGGAAGACGACAAGATTGCAACAGCAAAAATACAATAAAAATCGGATGAACCAGTACAAACAAGTGTCAAAATGTGTCTTGCAATTCATGTTAGTCTATTTAATTCATCATCATCATCATCATCATCATCATCATCATCATCATCATCATCATCATCATGCAGCCGGTCCTTTGCAGAATATAACTATCATATTTTCCGCTGGAAAGTATCCTGATCCGTTTTGTCTATCTAATTATTACTGTATGTTTCTGGCGGAATTCTTAAATATGAACGAGACATACACATGATAATATCATGTCTGAGATGATATGTAATTACCTCTCACGTTGACCTATATTTTTCGTGATGGGTGACAGGACCAAGTATGCGAGGGTTAAATAAAAGCATCACAAGCGTTATCATCACAGAAATGGTCAATAAATTACATGAAAACAACTTCAATTAAAAGGCACAAGTCCTGAAAACAAAGCATGCGTCCGAGAACACGGCATTTGTAGACGCATTCAGTACGAGTAACGCAAAATATGTTCATCTATTTCTCTGTATACCATCAACAAATTCCTCAACATGCACGCACTTACTAGTCTACGACCAACAAAGTCTCTTCACTTTTCTTATATTTCCGGAGTCCACATCCAGCAATCTGTTCAACATTCTTACACTCCCCGAGTCCACGCACAACAAGCTCTTCAACTTTCTTACACTCTCCGAGTCCACGCCCAACAAGCTCTTCAACTTTCTTAAATCTCCCGAGTCCATGACTAGCAACATATTTTTTAACTTTCTTACACTCCCCGAGTTCATGACCAACAAACTTTTCACCACTCTTACACTCCCGAGTCCACGCCCAACAAACTCTTCAACTTTCTTACAGTCCCCTAGTTTATGACTAACAAACTGTTCACCATTCTTACACTTTCCGAGTCCATGACTAACAAACTTTTCACCTTTACTTACACTCACCGAGGTCATGACCAACAACAAACTTTTCACCATTCTTACACTCCCCGAGGCCACGACCAACACACTCTTTACCATTCTTACACTCTCAGAGTCGACAACATACAAGCTTTTCACGATCTTTACAACCATCAATTAACACACTCTCCTACTTACTTACACTCCCCGAGTTCATGACCACCAAACTTTTCACCATTCTTATACTCTCAGATTCCACAACAAACTAACTTTTCACCATTCTTACACTCTCAGATTCCACAATAAATAACTTTTTACCATTCTTACAATCTCAGATTCCACAACGAACTAACTTTTCACCATTCTTACACTCTCAGATTCCACAACAAACTAACTTTTCACCATTATTACACTCTCAGATTCCACAACAAACTAACTTTTCACCATTCTTACAATCTCAGATTCCACCACAAACTAACTTCTCACCATTCTTACAATCTCAGATTCCACAACGAACTAACTTTTCACCATTCTTACAATCTCAGATTCCACCACAAACTAACTTTTCACCATTCTTACAATCTCAGATTCCACAACAAACTAACTTTTCACCATTATTACACTCTCAGATTCCACAACAAACTAACTTTTCACCATTCTTACAATCTCAGATTCCACCACAAACTAACTTCTCACCATTCTTACAATCTCAGATTCCACAACGAACTAACTTTTCACCATTCTTACAATCTCAGATTCCACCACAAACTAACTTTTCACCATTCTTACAATCTCAGATTCCACAACAAACTAACTTTTCACCATTCTTACAATCTCAGATTCCACAACAAACTAACTTTCCACCATTCTTACAATCTTAGATTCCACAACAAACTAACTTTTCATCGTTCTTACAATCTCAGATTCACAACAAACTAACTTTTCACCATTCTTACACTCTCAGATTCCACAACAAACTAACTTTTCACCATTCTTACAATCTCAGATTCCACAACAAACTAACTTTTCACCATTCTTACAATCTCAGATTCCACAACAAACTAACTTTTCACCATTCTTACAATCTCAGATTCCACAACAAACTAACATTTCACCATTCTTACAATCTCAGATTCCACAACAAACTAACTTTTCACTATTCTTACACTCTAAGATTCCACAACCAACATACTCTCCTACTCTCTTACATTCTTCGAGTTCAGAACTAACACACTCTCTTACTGTCTTACACTCCCCGAGTCCACAACCAACATACTCTTCTACTCTCTCACACTACCGGAGTCCACAACAAGTAGTATATTATAACTTACTTAGACTCCCCGAGTCCCACTTATTACTTTGAACAACTCTTCTACTTTCTCACACTACCCGAGCCCACAACAAGTAGCATATTAAACTTACTTAGACTCCCCGAGTCCCACTTATTACTTTGAACAAATCTTCTACTTTCTCACACTACCCGAGTCCACAACAAGTAGCATATTAAACTTACTTTCCCCGAGTCCCACTTATTACTTTGAACAAATCTTCTACTTTCTCACACTACCCGAGCCCACAACAAGTAGCATATTAAACTAACTTAGACTCCCCGAGTCCCACTTATTACTTTGAACAAATCTTCTACTTTCTCACACTACCCGAGCCCACAACAAGTAGCATATTAAACTTACTTAGACTCCCCGAGTCCCACTTATTACTTTGAACAAATCTATAGTTGTTATTTTGCTCTGTGCCGTTACATAACCGCCTTCAGGCCACAGAGACTTATTCCTTCTACCATTACTGGTTTTTATTGTTACATTTCTAATTGCATATCCTTTGCAGAACGTGCAATCTAGCCCAGGTTGATGATCTAGGCATATTTACGCTCAGTAGTTTGCCATTGCTTTCTGAACGAGAAATCAAGCTTCAAATCCAAATGAAAGGTTGTGGAGTTAACCCACTACTCGGCCGTCAACGCATGGGAAGTTTAAGCGCGAGTGCACTAAACCTTTCAGAGAAAAGCTGCCCACAAAATGTAATATTTATTATATGTGCGATTCTGATATAAACTTTTGAATCCTAGCTGGTGATACGGCGTTTGTGCACTGTGCTGAGATTCTCCTTGCGTGATCTATGAAAGGAAACTGAGACATTTAAAAAGATAGCTGTGGTAAGCAAAGTGATCCTTCAACACAACCAACCCAAACGAGGAATTAGAACATGAAATACAGCGAATAACCAATTTTAACATTTGGCTGCATGGTCGAATGGATAAGTACTTGTTCTGAAACTTAAGGTGTATTGATGCCGAGTTAACGGGTTCATCTCCTACAACTGTCAGTTTGACTATAATGTTGACATTTCGTCCTTGACTTGGGGGATTAGATTGCAAGTATAGGGTAAATTTTTAATGACTGTGGGGTTTTTGAAAATATTGCCGTTCCAAGTTTTGTGTGATGAACACAAAACTTGGAACGGCAATATTTTCAAAAACCCCAGTCATTAAAAATACACCCTGTACCACTGAAGTCGGAGTGAGTTTGCCTGATGGCGAGGGATACTGGTAATAGGGAAAGCTAATCAATACGCAAACATTAGTCTGCACTGGAAGCGTAGCACGCTTTGAGTTCAAAGCGAGTGAACGCAAACAGAAAAAGAAAAACAAAACCAACAACAACAACATTGGGTTCGGAATCCTAGACAGTTGACAAACAAGGGAATACATACATACCTGGAAGCCACAAGAATGTGGTGGTGGAGAAGAATGCTGAAAATATCCAGGACAGTTAATATGAGTAATCTAACTGAGGTCAAGGCACAAAGAGAAATGGTTTGAAACATCCGAAGGATATGTTAAGTTAGTTGCTTTCCTTTTGCAGGACGTCGCAGTCAACCCCAGCATTTCCATGCTGTCTATGTTCTCTTGGCAAGTTTACGTTCGGTAGTTTGCCGAAGGATATGTTAAGCTAGTTGCGTATCCTTTTACAGGGCATCGCAGTCAATCCCAGCATGTTCATGCCATCTGTGATCTCTTGGCAAGTTTATATTCAGTAGTTTGCCGAAGGATATGAAAAGAATTTAATAAAGTCTTTAAATCGACAGAGGATCGGCTTCATTGCACTGGGTTTTATCCCATATGGCTCGGTCTCTTTCTGCTGTGCTGCCTGCCGAAAGCGTCGCACAAAGCACTCCGTAGCTCCAGAGACGACCCCCGTATTTTTAGAAAATTGCACTCGTGTGCTGAGCTACGCAATTCGTGCTGTGTGCGAGACTTTTGACAGGCCACACTGCGGAAAGAGACCGAGCCATAATGGATGGAACCGGGTGTAATGTACTCGGTCCACTTGCCTATAACCCCATATTTTGGATTGTGGAACTGATCCGTTAGGATAGCAATATTTCAATGTAAACAAAACAAATAAAAAAATAAAGAAGAGTTCTAATTTAAGGAAAGACAAAGGATTATTTATCTGGGGTTACATAATAATCTGCTCTGGAGGAAATAGATTTTACCCCTCAGAATTGTAGAAATCTTCACGCGATACCAGCAATGGCACATATGCCGTAACAAGATTATTAGTTTGTTGTATAATTTGAAACTCTTTCTTTCTTTCTTTTTTTCTTTCTTTCTGTTTCTCTCTCTCTCTCTCTCTCTCTCTCTCTCTCTCTCTCTCTCTCTCTCTCTCTCTCTCTCTCTCTCTCTCTCTTTCTCTCTCTCTCTCTCTCTCTCTCTCTCTCTCTCTCTCTCTCTCTCCATATTTTTTTAATGATATTCCTCTCCTTCGAGTTGGCCTTGTTTCAAATTCCCAAACAAGCAGCAACAATGAAACAATGAGTACATTGAACGTGTATACTGCTGCCAATGAAGCGGGTCAGTAACCATAATACGTGGTCATCAACAGAAAATAACAAGTAAACAAGTAAATATTGCTGGTGCTATGCTGTGTGTATGTCTATTGTGGCGTGTGTGTGTGTGTGTGTGTTAGTGTGTGTGTGTGTGTGTTAGTGTATGTGAGTCATAGGAGACAACAGAGATAAAGACTGACAAGGATAGAGGAAGATATATAGAATGAATGAATGGGTAAATTGTTAGTAAAGAAAATGAAGAACATAAAGTTGCATGTAGAAGACATTCTGAGATGAACAGAGAAACAGAGAAATTAGACAGTGGAAGATAGATCGACTAAGACAGACATATAACAAAGCGGAAATACAGAGGTAGGTGGACAGTAGAGCGACACACAGATTAAAAAAACAAGACAAGCAGTCTCACCAAACAGACATCAGACAGACAGACAGACAGACAGACAGACAGACAGACAGACAGACAGACAGACAGACGCGTTTGGGTAAGCTAGTAGGTACGTGGGTAGGTAGATGTACAGGCAGACAGTTTAGTATGTAAGTTGGTATGTAGGTACATATGTAAGCTGACAAGTGTGTAGGTAGCTAGCTCGGAAGGCAGACAATCAGATAGACATACAGCTAGACAGACAGACAGGCAGTGAGAAAGACAGACAGACAGGTAGATAGTTAGGTAGGTAGTAATCAGAAAAGTCTACACACTAACAGACAGACCGTTGGTAGGTAGGGAGATTCATATATAGGTGGCTAAGTAGGTAGGTAGGAATGTAAGAAGGTAGGTATATATGTGGGTGGGTATCTAGCTAGCTACCAACGTAGGCAGTTAGGTAGCTGGGCAGGCCGACAAGTAATCAGACATGCTGGCATAGAGACAGACAGAAAGAAAGACAGGCAGACAGACAGACATATACTTTTTCTTTTGTTTCAGTCTGTATTGAACATTACATGCCGACATTACGAATTAAAGCGCGAGAAAAACAAATACATGGCACATACATCGATGTTCATCGAATGAGACTAAATACCTTTGATTCTCCTGCACGCAGAAGGCTTCAGCTCTTCGTAATAATAACAATAATACAATGATATAGGCATCTATAATTGAAAGACATTGGCGTTGTCAGTATTTCTAACATTTGAAACAGCAGAAATACAAACCGGATGAAGTAGGCTTGACACTTCCGGGGGAGAGCTGCGCATATCACAAAATGGACTTCCGGTAAAACATGTAGGAATCAAGGAACTCTGGTTGTTGTAATTGTCACCAATTGCAGGCTCATTTGTTAGCACTTGATGCTGCTGTTGATAATAAGTAAGGCACTGTTGGGATTCATAGTGGCCTTGGTTTGTAGAATAATCTTGATGTTGATACTGCCCGAAGCTCTGACAAGAAAACTGCTGCTGATTCAAAATGTCATTCGGCTGATTATAAGTTTGATGTTGTACGTAATTTTGTTGTTGGAGATCTTGATGTTGGTAGTTCTGTTGCTGCTGCTGTTGTATTGGAAAGTGCTGCTGCAAATATTGTTGCTGCTGAATGTGATTGAGCTGTTGTCTTTCTGGCGAAAACTGCATTGATTCTTGATTACCTACAATCTGTTGTCTGTACAGAGAACTGGAGCTTCGGCTACATGAGTTTTCCAAACGCGAGTTATGACTGTTCATGGTGAATCTCGGACTTGACGGAGGAAACGATTCTGGATAATCATGATTGACTTTGATGGTTAGTTCTGTAGGAAGGCTGTGTTGTTTTCTTTGAGCGAACTGTTTTCGTAGGAAGTCGGAGTTTGCGCGAGGACGCTGGTAAGGGCTTGAACATTTTCCAGAGCACCCACACGAAAAGGGCCTACACTTCATTGATTCAACAGAACACATGAGATTTTTATCAAATGGCATTGGCTGGTTCTTGAGATCAGTGGACGGCGGTGAAACACTACCATAGACGCAGGAAGATCTGCATTCACTTGGAGATGGCGAACATTTTCTAAGCTGGTTTGGTGAATATGCCGGCGAAAGGGTGCTTACATCTTGGTTAATACTACTACTGCTAGATGCAGGGCTGCTAAATGCGTAAGGTAAATTGTTATCATTTTTTGTTGATACTGTTATTGTATTGTGATCATTTATTAAATGTGATGAGTAGCGCCTACCAATATCAGAAGATGGTATATTCGCCTTAAAATTAATTTCGGTTTCATTAAAATCTGATTGAGGTGGTTCACTTGATCTGCATTTGGTGTACATCGGTTCTCTTTCATTAGAATACGTGTTGATGGTAGATGCTATAGTTCCAACACATGTGAGATGGCCTGTTGACTTAAAGTTGGGGGTCTTGTTTGAATCGCTCAGTTGACGCCCATAAGATCGAAGGATGTCAGGACATGAACTGTGCATGCTGGAAACTACTTGAGACCGACTTCCCTCAGATGTTTGTGCTTCAACTTGAGGCCCTCGACCAGTGTCTCGGAATTTGCTGCTGGAAATGCCTCTAGCGAAATCTGGACTGCTCGAGGCAGAAACGTCATCAAAACTGGAGCTCGCAGAGAGGCTCTGAGAGACGTGTGTGGCTGAAGAACTAGGAAGGTTACTCAGAAAACCTAAAAGTTCTTTAAACTCTGACGGGTCTGAAGGATTTTGCTGGTGGCGCTGCGCCTGCATGATGACCCGGAAGTTGAAGCTGTAGGTGTAGCGCTTCCCGTGAACTTTGGACAGGATCATCTTGTCGTAGTAGTACCGCATGGCACGGCTCACCTTGTCGTAGTTCATATTTGGCTGCAAGGACAAGATCGGTTCTATTACAGGCTCAGATTGATAAGAAGCCATTATCATCATCATTATCATTACCATATTCAACATAACAATGATGATGATGTTAATGATGGTGATGATGATGGCGATGGTGATGATGATGATTATGGTGATAATGGTGATGATGGTGATAATGATGATGATGGTGTTAATTATGATGGTAATGATGATGATTGTGGTGATGATTATGATGGTGGTGGTGGTGATAATGATGATGATGAAGATGATGATGATGGTCTTAATGATAATGATGATGATGGCGATTATCTTGTTGATGATGGTGATGATGATGATGATGATGATGATGATGATGGTGATGATGATGATGATGATGATGATGATGATGATGATGATGATGATGATGATGATGATGATGATGATGATGATGATGATGATGATGATGATACCATCTTTTATATGTGACCTCAGTAAGTAGTGTTATTTGTTCTTTATATTGGCAACAACACTTGCCGCTGTGATTTATGCGATTGTAAGGCGCGTAGTTTCATGATTCTCCGACATGTAAGTCAACGGTTCGAAATTAGCCTCAAGCTAAGCAAGCCGCTATGTGTTGATTTCCATGGGATGAGAAGTCGGCCGTTCTAAAAGCAATGACAAAGTCTCATAGTCTCTCTCTCTCTCTCTCTCTCTCTCTCTCTCTCTCTCTCTCTCTCTCTCTCTCTCTCTCTCTCTCTCTCTCCCTCTCTCTCTCTCTCATTCACACTCTCTCTTTCTCTCTCTATCTTGTATACTCACTCACACACACACACACACACACACACACACATATATATATATATATATATATATATATATATATATATATATATATATATATATATATATATATATATATATATACATACATACATATCTCTTACCTTATTCTTCCTTTTCCCCCACCTCCTGGCCACCTCCTCTGGGTCGACCATGCGGAACTCCCCTTTGTTCCCCACCCACTTGATGCAGTTGTCGTTGGAGCTGTCGGTCAGCAACTCCAGAAGGAACTGCCACAGCTGCACTTGACCACTGCCTGTTGGACAACACAGAATACATACCCTAAGAATAGTCACTTGACCATTACCTGCTGGACAACACAGAATACATACCCTAAGAACAGTCACTTGACCACTGCCTGTTGGACAACACAGAATACATACCCTAAGAACAGTCACTTGACCACTGCCTGTTGGACAACACAAATACATACCCTAAGAACAGTCACTTCACCACTGCCTGTTGGACAACACAGAATACATACCCTAAGAACAGTCACTTGACCACTGCCTGTTGGGCAACACAGAAGTCATACTCTAAGAACAGTCACTTGACCACTGCCTGTTGGACAACACAGAAGTCATACTCTAAGAACAGTCACTTGACCACTGCCTGTTGGACAACACAGAAGTCATACTCTAAGAACAGTCACTTGACCACTGCCTGCTGGACAACACAGAATACATGCCGCAAGAACAGGCACTTGACCACTGCCTGCTGGACAACACAGAAGTCATGCCACAAGAACAGTCACTTGACCACTGCCTGTTGGACAACACAGAATACATGCCGCAAGAACAGTCACTTGACCACTGTCTGCTGGACAACACAGAATACATGCGCCAAGAACAGTCATTCAACAGATTAATTGCCATGGGATCATGTAAACAATGCAGAAGAACAGATAGACTGTCATACTCTAGAGAGAATGTAGCAGCAAGGGTCGTCAGAGGATCTGGTCGACAGTCGCCACTCAGAGGTAAAGCAAGACGGACATATAATCAGATTACAACGGGCTCAATTAATATTGGAACTCTTCGCTGGCTGTTAAAGATAAGAACTGATCGCTTACGGGAATGCCCCGAGTGCAATGATATCAGTTCTTGACCCAACTCAACTCAGATCATCATCTTCCACTTTTGCCGTCAAGCGTCGCGGGGAGGAGCAGGCGACGCTCCATCGCCAATGGGTGACACTGGGTAGTGTTATTGCATGTGACAGTACAATGTCGTGGATCCCGCTTCTTTCTTCTCAGGAGTCTTCTCCTATCAGATCTTCTTTGACGTAGTGCCAGTTCTGGTTGTTGGTGGCACTGCATTGTAACGAGATGGCCGAACCATTAATCTTCTACCGTTCAATATATGAGCCACAAGGTGTTGATTCCACCGTCTGTCTGATAACATCATTTCTTATACGGTCTCGGTAGTTAAGTTAGCAGCTTTTCTCAAGCATCTCATTTCGCAAGTTGATTTTGCGTAAGTGTTACTGTGTCTTCTAATCTCTACTTCCTTTGTCTACTTCTATGAGCGCCAATCAATACTATGGACCGTGCATATAGACATATAGACAAACAGATAACGAGGCAGGCAGCTAGGCATATAGACAAACCGATGGAATAGACACCTTGACACGCATGACTGAAATCACTTAAAACGACTGTGTCATCCTTTCTTACCTGCCAGAATTAATGAGGCGATTTCTCTCATTTTATCTCCATTGCCTCCCTTGAAATCCGTTGGCCTTGGAGCACGTGGTCTGGGTATATTTGTGTCAGTGCTGCTCGAAAGTAGGTCGTTGATGTCCAGGTCAGGAGACAGCGGGTTATCCTCTGGTTCTGAAAGACATTATAATATATGAATGTTTTTATTGTGCGCTCGCTCGCTTTGAACTCAGCATAGTCCACGCACACCACTTCTAGTAGCACGGGACTGATTTTTGCATGTAGATTAACTTTCCCACTTACCAGTGTCCCTTGCCATCAGGTGAACGCATTCCGATTTCAAAGGTACTTATAATTTACCTACCCAAGTCAAGGACGAGAAGTCAACATTTTAGTCCAACCGACTGGTGTAGAGGTTGAAATCTTCCTACCCATCCATACACTCTGCGTGCCCAATTCTTAACCCTTGGAAAATAAAGATGTACTTACTTACTTACTTACTTTTCCCTGACGTAAACAACTGTCTCCATGCTGAACCACCATTCTTCTTTAGATTTCATACGGTTTCACATCTTCTCTGACCACATACAACAAGTCGATAGGAGGATAGTCAATATATGGTCGCTATAACGCATGCGCAAGCGGCTCGAGCTTCCGAACCCTACATCGGTTATTGCTTAAGAGCCACGTTCTTATCCTGACATAAGAGTTTAGTGCTGGCCGTGATCGTCCACGCACTTTATAATAACCTTCTGTTACTTAATATTTTCTCTGCTTTTAATTTATTTATTATCAACTCCCCTTCCATTCATACTTCTCAGAGATGCATATTATCTGTTCATCCCTCCGTCAGCCCGACCATTCATTCTTCCGTCTGTTTGTTAGAATGCCTCTCTGTCTACCCGATGTTTTGTCTGTCTATTTTCCTGTCTGTTCGAACGTCCGTCTGACTTTCCAAATGTACTGACAATTTCATTCACCCGTCTAAACAAATTTGTATATCTGTCTGTCTGCCTGTCTGCCCGCCCACCTGTCTGTTCATCATCAGCTTGGCTGTCGTTTATCTATGTATCCCCCACCTGGTTGTGTGCCTGTCTATTATAATGCCACAGTGTATATGATATCTTGTGCATCTCACGGTCGAATGACTACTCTTGGCTGGCTGTTCCAGGTGAGGACGAAGCACGTATGGGAATATACCGAGAACCGCGATGTCGGTTCTTGACTCAACAGTCGAATGACTAAGCCAGCTGTGAGAATCTCCATACTGCTCCGTTGAAACGTTGAAGATGACGTTTAATTATCCTGCTGTATATTAATCCAGCAGCCGATGTTTCAAGTTTTATAGTTTCCCACAATTGCTATCGTGTTAACAATGTATTTTTAAAAGTATAACGGGAATGTTAAATAAAATGTGTGTGCTGTTTTAAATGGGTGAACATAATTATATTTGGTTAATAAAGAATTGATAAGTTATTAACAATATGGAAGAGAAAGAAAGAAAGAAAGAAAGAAAGAAAGAAAGAAAGAAAGAAAGAAAGAAAGAAAGAAAGAAAGGAAAGAAAGAAAGAAAGACAGACAGACAGACAGACAGACAGAAAGACAGAAAGATAGAAAGAAAGAATACAGAGCAAATGAACGTTACATTGTCGAGGTAGCCTAGTAGTAGTAGTTAGTCGCTCCTCTACCGGCCCAGAATGTTGGGTGCGAATCCTCAACGGGAAGCATCAAATAGGTACAGTAAATGTTTGGGAAGACAAGGCGTCAGGCATGACACAGTCAACATCACCCAATGAGTGATGTTTGTTCTATAACAATATGGATCGAGCGCCGTTTGCCACATGAGCCTTCGGGTGTGTTAAAATGTCCATGCTCGCTTGCGTAAGCACTTACTTACTTACCAGTCTAATTACTTGCTTGCTTACTTACTTACTTACTTACTTACTTACTTACCAGTCTAATTACTTGCTTGCTTACACACTTACTTACGTGCTTACATACTTACTTACTTGCTTACATACTTACTTACTTGCTTACATACTTACATACTTACTTACTTACTTACCAGTCTAATTACTTGCTTGCTTATAAACTTACTTACTTGCTTACATACTTACATACTTACTTACTTACTTACCAGTCTAATTACTTGCTTGCTTACATACTTACTTACTTGTTTACTTGCTTACATACTTACATACTTACTTACTTGCTTACATACTTACTTACTTAATACTTACTTACCTGCCTAATTACTTACTCGCTTATATACTTACTTACATGTTTACACACTTACTTGCTTATATACTTACTCTCTTACATATTACTTACCTGCCTAATTACTTACTTCCTTACATACTTAGTTGCTTGCTTACATACTTACTTACATGCTTAATACTTATTTGCTTACAATACTCACTTACCTGCCAAATTACTTACACGCTTGCATATTTTCTTTCTTGCTTACATACTTACTTACTTGTTTACATACTTACTTGCTTACATACTTACTTTTTTACATACTTACTTGTTTACATACTTACTTGCTTACATACTTACTTACTTGCTTACACACTTACTTACTTGCTTAATACTTACTTGCTTACATACTTACTTACCTGCCTAATTAATTACACGCTTATATATTTTCTTTCTTGCTTACATACTTACTTACTTGCTTACATACTTACTTGCTTACATACTTACTTGCTTACATACTTACTTGCTTACATACTTACTTACCTGCCTCGTCGATAGTGTGGGCATTGGCTGCTCAGACAGCAATGGCAAACTTAAAGTTAGTTGCATTTCCATTACATGACATCGCAGTCACCCCCAACATTTATTTGATTGTTTGTGGTTCGCTAGAGAGTTTTTACATGTTGTAGTTTCCTATTGCTTTCTGAGCGACCGGCGCCTCATACTATCGAAATCAACGCAAAACGATCTGCTTCCAATTTTTCTTCAGCTGATTTCGAACCCTCGACCCGGTACGTCGGGGAATTGTGAAATGTGGTCACTGCTTCTGAATCACAGAGCCTGTTAATGGCAAACTACTGAACTGTAAAATTGCTAGATGATCATAAATAGCCGGTCTCCCTGGTCTAGGTGTTACACGACTTTCTCTGTAATCCCGTATACTCTCGTGAGTAACGTGACGTTGCGCGAGAATCAGTAGCGGTTCTCTCCGCGTCGGTAACTTACGAGGTATGTGAGCCGGTCGCTCAGAAAGCAATGGCAAACTACTGAGCGTAATCTTGCCAAGAAATCAACAATCAGCTGAAAGATGCTGATGTTGACAGCGATGTCCTGTAAAGGATATGCGAACAAAACACACACAAAAAAAGATCATAAACAGACAATAAGTGTTAGGGTTAATTGCGACGTCCTTGTAGATGAGATGCATCTAATTTAATTGCCCATAGCTCGCTGGCGCTACACACATGTTGCATACAACCAATGACAATACACAATGGACACAGAGAAACGGCAAACTATGCATAAAACACACACAAATATAAATTTGTTTAGGGACATTTCAGGGAAAGTTTGAGACCATTAACATACGAGTACATACCGTGGCTTAGAGTCGGCGTTAGTGTGGCTTTATTCCCGTCATGTTGTATGCACTCCATGATGTCATCGAGAAGGTTGCAAGCTGATGATGGTTTTCACCGCGTCTGCGTTGTCAGTGGCAACAGGGGAGGTAACATCCTCGGCACTGACAACAATGTCACTTCCGGGATGACATGAGAATCTCGGGACTGATGGGATGGTTCATGATGTGTTCATCGTAGCTTGGTGGGTTTTTTAACAGGGTCAGAAAGTCGCTTTTCTCGGGTAGAAAATGCACCCGCTCATCATTGTTATATTTGTAGATGAAGGCGACCATGTTGAGGATGATGCTGATGAGGATAAGGATGATGTTGCCATAATGTCTTTCATGTTGGCGATATTGGTGATATCACGGGCTGTTTGACTCGTAGAATGACGCGTTACTCTTAAAGTATTCATTATTCTGTTAGTGGCACGGGCAGAACGGGAGCCGGAAAACATGTCAATAAGTTTTGGTTCTGTGTGACCTCTCTGGGTGAAGCTGTAGGGGACTGGTCTCTTGCGCTGGAGAATCATTGGTGGGTAGTCTCACACATCCATTAGAATTAACCCAAACTTCCCTTTCTGAAGCCAGTGATGAGAGTTCGGTATTGAACAACGAGTTGGTATTTTTCTGGAATGATTCTGGGCTTAGTGTTTCTGCTTGGGTCAAATAGTTTAGCCCGAGCATCTGCAGTTCAAGAACGTTTCCTCGTGGAGAAATCATTTGAGAATACATGGGGTCAACATTGCTCTGACGTGAGTTGTTTCTTGATATTTGACCCCCTGAATAAATGTCAGTTTTAAGGGACGCCGTTGACATGAATGGGGAGCTGTTTATATGACGATGATTATCCATGACTTTTGAGTTCGAAAATGGAGATAGCGATGTTTCTTCGATAAATTTCGAAGGCCTTTTATGTTCAAAATCAGCAAATGATTGCTCGTGTCTATTTTGGTAACTGGCAATGCTGTTAGGTGGGCTGAACTCAACGCTGTGGTCAGAGCAGTATGAATCAGAGAATTCTCCACTGTGCGAAGGTACAATCTGGTCCAATTCAAGATGGAAAATGTCGTCTGTATGCATTTGTCCTTTGTGTGGTAATTCAGGCCGTGAGCTGGATACAATGAGAAGTGTACTATTGTGAGACATACAGTTAAAGCACAGCATTGTGTAATGTAATACTTGATTGATTGGTTACTGATACCACCACTACCACTGCTACTATACAACTGCTACTACTGATATTACTAGTACCACTACTACAACTGCTAATACTACTACTATGACTACTACTACCACTACTAATACTACTACTACGACTACTGCTACTACTACTACTACTACTACTACTACTACTACTACTACTACCACTACCACAACTACTACCACTACCACTACCACAACTACTATCACTACCACCACTACTACTGCTGCTACTACTACAACTGCTACTACTACTACCTACCACTAATAGTACTACTACTACTACTACTACTACTACTACTACTACTACTATTACTACTACGACTACTACTACTACTACTACTACTACTACTACTACTACTACTACTACTACTACTACTACTACTACTACTACTACTACCACGACTACCACTACTACTACCACTACTTTTACTACTACTACTACTACTTCTACTACTACTACTACTACTACTGCTGCTGCTGCTGCTACTACTACAACAACAACAACAACAACAACAACTACTACTACTACTACTACTACTACTACTACTAATAATAATAATAATAATAATAATAATAATAATAATACTATTATTATTATTATTATTATTATTATTATTATTATTATTACCGCTACTACCACACATGACTTTAATTTTGCAATGGAACACAAATTGTCTGCAATCTCACCCAAATCCTTTTCTCAACATTAGATGATTGGTTGAATGTTACAGTTAAGACTTCCTATGGGATGAATTAGCAGTTACAGTAACCCGCACCTATTCGCCTCTTATTACACATTAGACACGTTACAATGTTACTATTCTGTACTTCCATACTCGGCTCTAGTTACAGACTGATAACTAAGCTCACTACTAAATGGTTATTGTTATCATAATTAGTATTTGTTTTTAGTGTCACTTAGTGGCAACAAGCTTCCGTGGTGCAGTGAATGTAAGCTTGTAGTGTTGTGAATGTAAGCTTGTAGTGTAGTGAATGTAAGCAGTGAATGTAAGCTTGTAGTGTAGTGAATGTAAGCTTTTTGTGCAGTGAATGTAAGCTTGAAGTGCAGTAAATGTAAGCTTGTAGTGCAGTTAATGTAAGATTTTTGTGCATTGAATGTAAGCGTGCAGTGCATTTAATGTAAGTGTGCAGTGCAGTGAATGTAAGCTTGTAGTTCAGTGAATGTAAGCTTGCAGTGCAATGAATGTAAGCTTGTAGTGCAGTGAATGTAAGCTTGTAGCTAAGTGAATGTAAGCTTGTAGCTAAGTGAATGTAAGCTTGAAGTGCAGTCAATGTAAGCTCGAAATGTAATGAAATGAATGTAAGCTTGAAGTGCAGTGAATGTAAGCAGTGATGTGAGCTTCCATAGTGCAGTGAATGATCGGGACTTTACCCCTACTATCTATATGAGCTGTACGACGGGTAACTCCTCCTTCCTTAGTAAAATCAGTACTCTATCAAGTTCAGGGATCGCTGTCACCTTTCTCCGAGTGAAAGACTGCGACGAAGGAAAATAGCCACCTCGCCTTATTATTGTTGTAACCTAGTATATGTGATATTAACCCCGCTAGTGTTAAGGCTACCTGACGGATCTGTCGTCATCGATTCGAATCCGCATCGAGGCGGAATGGCTAAACTGACCAGTTAAATTAACTTAACTTAGGTACCAGGAAACGTATTGAGGTCGGCGTAATACTGGCCAGATCACCCACAGAGTTCCGATTGTTCTATTTTTTTTAAATGCATCTAACACCATATGACCAAGACATTTAACGCAAATAAAAGTTCCTACATTTCTATACGCGAGACTACAAAGGCCACGTCTCTACAGCAGATTTCATCCTGAGAATATGTGTAGTTATGTAAAAGAATAAACGGCAGTGTGGCTTGGGGGATAGTGAGGTGCGCAGTTTCATGCTTCCCGGACATTTGAAGTACAGGGCTCGAAATCAGCCGCCGACGATTTGGAAGACACTGTCTTGCGTTGATTTCGATTGTATTGGCGTCGGCCGTTCAGAAAGCAATGGCAGACTACTAAACGTAAACTTGCCTAGTAAATCACACATATCTAATAAATGATGGGGTTGACTGCAGCATCGCTTAACGGGCATGCAATTAACGTTTTAAAGTTCACACGGGTCATTATTATTATTCGTACTGGTGCGAGAAGAAGAGGCGCCCGATTCCCTACTCCATAAATATACCTTCGGGATGTTTGGGTGGAGTCTGTTGACAATGAAATATCGAAAATCAAAGGATATAAACCAGTGAGAATTCCTACAAGAAGGAGATGAAAACCTGAAGACAGAAACCCGTGACTAAATCCTACAAGAAGAAAATGAATACATGAGGAGAGAAACCAGTGAGAAATCCCACAAGAAGCAAGTGAAAGTCGTAAACCGAATAAAGAAATTATACGTAGATGGTCAAGATTTTTTTGGGCACGGTATGAGAAGAAATGAACTAGAGAAATTGGTGACAATAGACAAGATTGCGGTGAAAAGAACAAAGAGAAGGTAGAGAAGTAAATACCTGGATGTCTTGGCCAGATAGCGTGAACGAGACAAGAACACCGAGCTGATCTACAACCTTGTGATCGTGTGAGATGGCGAAACATGACCGCCTATGCTCATCGGCAAGACACATGATGATGGTGAATAGCTATGGAGAAAATACTAATCTAGAGCCTAATCCCACCCAGTCCCTTTCTGCTGTAGTGAATCATATGGTTGAGTAGATTCTAACACCCCTCTCTGGAGATTGGAGATTTTAGGGCAGGTTTTTATTTTTATTACGCCATATTATATGGCCGGCCTCTCTGGCCGAGGGGTTACACGACTTTCTCCGTAATAATGTTTATCCACGCAGGGTCTCGCAGCGCGCGAGAATTAGAAGCGGCTCTACCCGAACTGGTGATGCGGGATAAATGAGCCCGCCGCTCAGAACGCAATGGCAAACTACTGAGCGTAATCTTGCCAATAAATCAACAATCAGCTGAAAGACGCTGATCTTGACAGCGATGTCCTGTAAAGGATACGCAAAATTCTTTTTCTCATATTATATGTGCTCTTTATTTATATATTGATGTTTTTATGTAGTACTTTTTCATGTAGTTGTGTCGGTGTATGTTTTTTGATTGTTTGCTGACGAAGGCTTTGGCCTCAACGTTCATTTTTATGATCGTTGTCTAGTAAAAGAAAAAAAAAAAGTCGGAAAAGTGGAGAGGATCGACTTCATTGCACCGGGTTTTATCCCATATGGTTCGGTCACTTTCCGCAGAGCGCCCCGCCGAAAGCGTCGCTCAAAGCACGAACTCCGTAGCTCCAGAGACGATCCCCAGGAGCCTCAGCGAAAAATTCACTCGACTAATGCGCCGTCTACTTTTGTTTTTTTTTTTTTTGGGGGGGGGGGGCCGTGGGGGGAGGGGGGAAGGTGATTTATTCATAGTACTGGTCTTACGCACCCCAGTGGTTTCTGATCATGGAGAGGGGTAGGAGAGCTCCGTAACAAAGTCCTTGTGCACATGATACTTTGGTACCGGGTGGGAGGAACAGTCTCTACTCCACTAGATGCAAATCTGTTTCAGGGCTTAAGTAACATCGGCGGTAATGCGTCGGCCTTCAGAGTCAAAACACACAGGAGCCTGACAATCTACCATTACATCTAAGACTAGGTCAGGAAATTAAGATGCTTCGGTATTAAAAGGCGATAGAATTCCCTGTTAAAGTATATTGTGAAGGGAAAAGTAGAGAGGAAAATGTGTCTGAAAGAAGTCACAGGCTAAAAGTTGAAGGTTGGCCGTGTTTAACACAGTCTGGCTCAGTCTTACATATCAGAATAGTAGGCCGTTTACCGAGAGCATCGCACAGAACACGAACACCGTAGTTCGAGTCATGACCCACCAGAGCAGACAGAAACCTGTGAGAATGCATCGAGTAAACGAAGGACACAGCGTGTTGGGAAATCATTACAGTCGACTTTTACTGCGGAGATGGCACCTTATCATGATGACCATTTGTCCGATATCCTACAGCCTTCTTGGTAGTACAAAACAGTGACTTTCTCTTGAAAATCTATACAGGTGGTGACAAGGCGTGTTGGAAAGTCATTACAGTCGACTATTCCAGCGGAGATGATACTATATTTTGATGACCATCTGTCCGATATCCTACAGCCTTCTTGGCCGTATAAAAGGGTGACTTTCTTTTGAAAATCTAGATATGTGATAAAAAGGTGTATTGAAAGTCATTACAGTCAACCTTTACTGTGGAGATGACACTATATCATGATAGCTATGTGTCTCATATCCTACAGCCTTCTTGGTCGTACAGAAGGGTGACTTTCTTTTGAAAATCTAAACAGGTGGTAAAACTAGAGTAAGTGCTCAAAGTCGGATACTTTATTTAGACATATCGGTTTTCCATGTATCATCAGGTGATTCTCGTTTTTGCACCAAAGCACTTATTAATAATTTATAATACAGTACCGGGCGTACAAAGGCAAAATAACAAAGTTTCTGCACCCAACCGATACTTTCTGCAGATCCACAAACAGTTTAATTACGAGTATATTTCTAAAACTTGCACTGCATCCCAGAAAGATACATTTAAATGTGTTTTACATACCCGAATAAATTGCACATAAATACAATCCAGTAGTGAATAAATGTATCAACGATGTAAGTGTTTGAGTACATCCGACTAGGTGTCTGCTTTCAAAAGTGACATGATTCCATGTTTCCTTATCACAGTGGAACTAAGCTAGGATAGAGCCCGAAGACCCGCTGTCACTTATATAGATATATGTAATCTTGTCAATGCCTGTTGCTTTCATTATAGATATAAAGTAGTCCCTGTATGGGCGCGCGTTTGACAAATATTGTTGTATCATTGCGCGCAGTAAGCCAGTGAAATTGAGACGAGGCACGAGCTGAGGTCACAGAGCGGGTCCATGTCGCGCGATTTTCACTATCCCACGTACAACGTAGGCCTCGGGTTTATGAATGAAAACTGTGTGAACTTTTACTATAGGGTGTTTTCAGGTTAAGGACGATGTATACCCGACGCCTACCGGAGATTAACGAACTGCGTTGCGAAGGGACAGTCGTTTGTTTTCGAGATGACTCGACTCGCACCCGAATCCGTTTTACTGCGATTTAAGTAGGTCAATGTCTGGGGGTTCAAAGTAGGGCATCGGCTGACATCACAGGGAAAAAAATTTCCCCCCACTTAATTTAATTTGGAGGTTCAGTTTTTTTCACTGGGTTGGCAAGCTGACTCTTCTGTAAGATAAAGTTTCAACTCAAGTAAGATACATTTGCGTGCAAGGCTTCTAAGCCCTACAAATGGCTTGCATCTACCCGAGTCATCATCATTATCTTCCACTTTTGCCGTCAAGCGCCGTGGGGAGGGATAATTGGCGCTCCAGCCCCACGGTGGGTGGCACTGGGTAGTGTCATTCTGTGTGATTGTACAATATTTTTGTTGTGGTCAGTCCTTTTTCTTCTGGGGTGTCCTCTCGCGCTCGTAGCAGATCATCTTTGATGTAGCGCCAGTGCTGGTAGTTGCTGGGTTGCATTCTAACGAGATGGCCAAATCATTTGATCTTCTGTCTTTCAATAAATGTGGCACAAGGTGTTGATCCCACTGTCTGCCGGAGAGGGTCTCCTATAAAGACTACTCCCGATCAGTCACTGAAGTGAGAGCTGCAGTAGAGACTCGACGTCCGCTAGTCGGCCTGATTGCCAAGGCGTCGATATGCATGGGGCGGGTTCGAATTGTTATTTAACCGACCTGTATGACAGGGCATCTTGGAATGTAAATGAACAAATTAGGACGAACTTGGAAGCAACAGAGATATGGTTCCTGGAGCGAATGTTGCGAATTCCTTGGACTGCCAGAGTAACTAACAACGATCACCTCAGAGAGGCTAGTGGAACTAGAATATTATATAGCTTTCCTTGGTCGTGTGTGAGAAGAGATGCATCGGAGAACATCATGACAACTGGAAAGATCGAGGGGAAGAGAGGCAGAGGCAGACCAAGAGAAATAATGCTGAGACGGCGGCATGAATGAAAATCGTCATCAGAGTTGATCCAGAACACCAAAGCCCGAAATCGGTGGAGAGACATGACCGCCTACGCCAGCTGGCAGGGCACGTGATGATGATGAAAATGGGCACTAGGAAATGTCTTTGATTGTAAAAGGGGCCGGCGAGGTAGTGATCAAATCATCCACCCAGTGCAGATTTGTCTATAAAAATATGCGTAGAGCACCATATACAAAATACGGCTTATGGTGCGCAAATAATGCTATACTTATGAACTGAGACCGATGTTAGAAAGTCCTGGTCAGTTATGACATCATAAGCTCCCAAGCACACTTGTTTCTTCAGCGACCCATTGTCGTAACTTAGAGACAATAGATTCGAATCCCAGTATGCGTATAGCTTTCTATTTTTGTGTTGTCTGCCATGCTCTCTGGTGTCTGCTCTTTTATTAAACCGTCTATAAGCATCGGTTAATATTTGAGAATTAATGTTGAATGTTATGTGAATTACTTACCTGACGATTAACTCTATTCCATATAGCTGGTCCCTGACACAATCAACACTCTCGGCTTGGATACCAAGGCTTAGGACTTGGCATGCCATTTAGTCCTTAGGTTGCATTTCCTCGCACTCGGATACCGCGTGTACATTTCCATTTGCTCTCATCCATCCTAAGCCGTTGGCACAATGTGAGGTGTTGGGCTTGGTGAGAATTCGGTGTTAACAGAAAGCAGGTAGGACGTGGTAGTCCACCCCAGCATATTTGGCTGTTTGTGATTTCTTGGCAAGTTTACGTTCAGTAGTTTGCCACTGATTTCTGAACTACCGGCGCCCATAGCATTAAATGAAAACCATTGCAAAGCGGCCTACTTCCAAATTACCCAGTTTACGGTATCTCAGCCATTTCTGAGATATGACACCACGCACCGTCCATTTGTTGGCAAATAATTAGCAAACAGTATTGATGTATGATTTATTTTTTGCATGTTTTTCAAACAGGACGCCGCATTCAACCCCATCCTGTTGTTGGCTATTTGTGATATATTTAGTCATTTTGAATTCAGTAGTTTGCTATTACTTCCAGCGCGATCGACTCTTTTACCATTGTTAAAATCAACGCAATACAGGCTGCTTACAAATCGCCTGCGGCAGATTTCGAACCCGGCATGCAGGATTGTGAAATTGTGTTCTTTACTCCTAAGCCACAGAGGCCGGTACTAGATACTAAGACTATATACAGCGACATGTCTCACTACACTTTGTATGCGTGTATGTCTCACTACACTTTGTATGCAGAACTCGACATACAAAGAAGAAGAAGAAGAAGAAGAAGAAGAAGAAGAAGAAGAAGAAGAAGAAGAAGAAACCCGGTGTAGAGTAACCGCAAGCACCTAATGACCCCAAATACACGATACCTCCAGCGCAGGCAGATGCCCCTACTGTTGTCCCTTACATTAATACGGTGCATAACCAAACAAGCCGCCGGTATATTTTATCATCGCATAACGCCCAGGTGCAGCTTTAAAAATTGTACGCAGTTTGGTGTGTGCTATTATTACATAAGTATTTAGCATTAAGTCTGCTTTCCTTTTAGGAACTCTACAGATCGTCAAAGCCCCCTGATGATTGTGTGTCACATAATTTAGGGGCAGACCAGTGCAATGAGCGTTTTTTATACAAAATAAATATGTTTGTTGTTTTTTGCGTTTGCAGCAACCTTGGTTGTTGATGCATCACATGACACGGGTAGGGTTTCTTCCTCAATGTGACTTTTAACTTAACCCAATTTATAAACATCATATTTTAATTTCGGAATATTTAGCACAGGTTTGCACTCAATAACCTCGCGGGGCTCTCGCAACGGGAACTTGGTGTTATTAGTAACTTGACAAGGTGGGCAAGGACAGTTGTTGAATTCTTCACCTATGTAACTACTGTATGATCGATACTGTCGTCTAGCGTTTGTAGCTGTTGCTGCTGCTGTCTGTTCTTTCTTACTTTCTTTCTTTCTCCTCCTCTCCCCACGCCCAACACTCCTCTTCTTCTTCTTCTTCTTCTTCTTCTTCTTCTTCTTCTTCTTCTTCTTCTTCTTCTTCTTCTTCTTATTATTATTATTATTATTATTATTATTATTATTATTATTATTATTATTATTATTGTTATTATTATTATTGCAATTCACTATCACAAAGTTTCATATAGATATGGCAAATTAAATATTATTATTATTATTATTATTATTATTATTATTATTATTATTATTATTATTATTATTATTAATATTATTATTATTATTATTGAAATTCACTATCACAAAGTTTCATATAGATATGGCCAATTAAATATTATTATTATTATTATTATTATTATTATTATTATTATTATGTCACCAACACAAGGTAGCGTACCTCCATGAATGAACAATTAAACTGGAGACACACAGAATAGTGGATTATTAAAACTCCGACATCACTATGGTTAATAATCTATTCACCCCACCGTTGTACGTTGGTCTAAACTATCATCACCATGTGCCCCGCCAACTGGCGTAGGCATTCATGTCTCTCCACAGATCTTGGCCCTTGATGTTCTTGATCAACTCTGCTGATGATATTCCTCCATGCCACCGTCTCAGTCCAGCCAGCATCATTTCTCTTGGTCTGTTTCTACCTCTTTTCCCACTGATCTTTCCAGTTGTCACGATATTCTCCAATACCTCTCTTCCCATCACATGACTAAAGTAAGGTGTTTGTCTCTTTCTTAAAGTTGTATATAATATTCTAGTTTCATTAGTCTCTTCCAGGCAATCGATGTTAGTTACTTTGGCAGTCCAAGGCATTCACAACATTCTTCGCAGGAACCACATAATCGCTGCTTCTAAGCTCCTCTTAATTTTTCATTCACTGTCAATTATTCACTGCCATACAGCAATGCAAGTTCTGTATAACATTTCAGAACTTTCTTTCTCACATTCAATGATAGTGAAATAGTGCATAATATACTTTTCATTTTCTGAAATACAGCTTCTGCTTGACCTATTCTGTTCGTAATCTCTATTGTGCATCTTTCATCTGATGTCATAATTGTCCTTATGTATTTAAATTTATTAACTTGGTCTATACCGTAGTGCTCATATCACAGGTAGAGGGCCGCTGTGGCTGAAAAGTTTCAGTGTCCGCCACCAGGTATAGAAAGTAACAGGTTCTATCCCAGCACAGAACTGGGATTTCTTTCAAGAACCAATGTTTTCTAACGGCGCCACACATCGCTTGGTCTCTTGGGTAGTGAAGTGAAGTACCTAGACTTTTCAGATAAGGGCGAATAATCGAAGATCGTTAAGTCGTGTGCACGTTAAAAGTCACACGGGCATGTTGGAAATTGCAAAGAGGAAATTGCAATTGCAACGTCAAGTCGGTGCCCTGGGACATTAGTTAGTAAAGACAATTATCCCCAAGGGCAGATAGGGTCCGCTACTTAGAAAGAAAGAAAAAAACTAACTAAAGGATGCAAGTTTGATAGTTGCATATCCTTCACAGGACGTAGCAGTCAACTCCAGCAACTTCTGGCTGTTGCTGATTCCTGGGCAAGTTTACGTTCAGTAGTTTGCCATTGCCCATTGACACCTACGCCACGGAGCCAGTAGGGGAAGCAACCCTGACACAAACGGATGCGGAAGTCGGAGACATTGACCTCAGAGTTGCATGACTAGGTGCGACGGACGATTCTCGAAAGTGGGACGAAGAAGAGGAAGAATAATTTAACAGTTACCAAGAAATAGTAACCATCGGAAAACCCAAGCGGCCCACTGAAACAAAATAACGATGCAAATCTGAAACAAACAGATCACGGACATGTATGGAAACTGATATGTTACAATGGACAAGAAACTGAAAGTGACCACATATTCGACAACAGAAGACGAGAATCGGTAGTATACAATAGTTGTTATGTAAGCTGTAACTGGAAATGTCACATGTGGTACCTTATGTGTAAAAGGGAAATGGACAAGGCTGTGGTAGTTAACCTTCAGTTTGTCTTATGTACTTAATTTCTATACAGTTGTCTTGTGTACTTCACTTCCATACAGATGTGTTGTGTACTTCACTTCCATACAGTTTTCCTGTATAATTCACTACTAGATGTGTTGTGTATTTCACTTCCATACAGATGTGTTGTGTGTTTCACTTCTATACAGTTGTCCTATGTAATTCACTACTAGATGTGTTGTATATTTCACTCCCTGTCACATACGTCGTATTTAGGGCGTCATGGAGTGTGTGATCTGCTGTTTGCGGCGCCAGTTCACATGTGCACTGCTACAGATGTAATATACGAGATTTAAAATAAAAAGGGATTTAAACGTCGAGAGGATCGACTTCATTGCACCAGGTTTTATCCTATATGGCTCGGTCTCTTTCCATAGAGCGGCCTGCCAAAAGCATCGCACAAAGCACAAACTCCGTATCTCCAGCGACGACCTACGGGTATCTCCGAGCAAACTCCACTCTCACCCCAGAATTGAACCCACAACCTTCGGAGCGCGAGATAAATGGCCTAGCCACTTCGTCACGGAGAGAGACTCCCTAAATAAGCGAGATTTAGTGGCACTATAAGACGTAGTGGTCTTAGACCTGACCTGTTGTTTTAATGACCTAGATAACAATTTATTATAAACAGTATTTGATAAAACGCCCACACAAGGTTACAAGGTATAAACTAGGGCCTCACTCTCCCAGAAAGCTAGGTTGTCTGTGTAACCTTTATCAGGGTACTACAAACGGATCTGAGACGAAACAAAAAATTATGCACAATTTTTCGTTAGTATTCCCTTCCTCCCTATTTCTTTATCCGCCTACTCTCAGTTTCCTCTTGTGCTACTGCTGGTGTTAAATCACTTTGAACCTTTAACTTTCAAACAATTATTTTTTTTCATGTTTGTAACAGAATAAAGGAAATTATAAAACTGATAATGGTAACATGTTTATAATGACTTCCGTGGAATATTCTAATGGTGGTTGAATACAATACTTATCTGTCCGTGTTCCAGTTGGCAGACGAGTGATGACGTGGTTTGAATGCAAATGGCGGGAATACGTGTTTAGTTGCAGGTATCTCTCGTAGACTTGTGGGAGAGACCCGAGTTCGGTCCTATGGTTCATTTAACTATGACGTACATAACAAATATTTGTGGGTTCTTTA